>SKCR01036977.1:0-102492 GCA_019454045.1 Zanthoxylum bungeanum | reverse complement strand
TGTCTTGGTCTTTTTATGACCTTAAATTTGTCCTGAAGATTAAGTGTCCTCCAGAGCCAAGCTATATATAATACTCACCAAAGGTAGGTACAGCCAATGAGATTTCTAGCAGGGATGCTGATGTTCTTGCTACAAAGCATGAAATAATGGCTACAATATCTTTGATGATTTAGTCATTACAAGACATATCAAGGTACCCTTCAGAGTGGTAACGTCATGAGGCCTTAGTCTCAGTAATGACCATGAAGATGAAGGAAGAGACATCCATCCAAAAAAATGTCTAGAGGATAATGACCAACTTCAATGAGGCCGCCTCATAGCTAGTTGATCATGATAATGGGACCTCTTTCGAAGAGCTTCTTGTAGTTTCAAAGCAACTATGTTACGAACAACATGAGTTTCACTTTTACATAACTACTAAATGAGCTCACCTCTTTGGAGCCCATGTTGATGGATCCTCATAAGCCTATTGGAGAGGCAAGTGTTGTCGAGTCTTTCAAAGCTGCAAGGAAGAGAAAGCTTGATAAATGGAAAGACCTTGATGAAGGTAACTTTACCATGAGAGTAAGGACAGTGGATGTTGTTTCAATAAAAGATATGGGAGTTATCAGTTTTCAATTTTCAATTTTCAAATAAAAGTTATCTGAATTTAAACAAAGTATTGTTAATTTATGTTTTGTCATAAAAATTTGAAACTATTGCATAATCGTTTCCATTTTATTTAATAATAATAGTTATTATTTCCAAAATGGATTACCAATATACAAAATAAATTAAGAGATAACTTTTATGGGCTAAGACTGTTAACACATAACTCACTACTAAACACTGAGATGTTTAAGGTTGAAAAGCCCAAAACTAAACAGAAAATGATGTCTAATGATAACACATATCTGTGGCATCTCAGACTTAGCCATATTAACCCTGACAAGATAAATAGATTCATAAAAAGTGGATCTTTAAATCAGTTAAAGGACCGCAACTTACCAGTCTATGAGTCTAGTTTAGAAGGTAATATAGCCAAAAGACCTTTTATTGGAAAACGGGCTAAGAGCCAATTAATCACTAAGTGGTTAGGAATATTTCGTCACATTTATTGATGATTATTCTAGATATGTGCATGCTTAACTAATGTAGCATAAATCATGTACCTTTGAAAAGTTCAAAGAGTATTGTGCTAAGGTTGAGAACCGATTATGTAAAACCATTGAAATTCTACAATCAGATCGTGGAGAAAAATACCTAGACAATGAATTCGGAGAGTTCTTAGTTGAGTATATGATAGTATCACAAATCATAGCACCTCAAACACCACAACAGAATGGTGTTGTAGAAAGGAGAAGTCAAACCCTCATAGACATGATCATGAGATTAATGTTTATTGACAGTTAATTACCAAGTTCCTTTTAAGGGTATAAATCACAAGCAATAATGTATATCCTTACGTAGTTCCATCTAAGTCTATTCCTTAGACACCTTTGGAGTTATGGAGTGGTCGCAAAGCTAGTTGGAACATTTCCGCATGTGGAGGTATCCAGCGCATATGCTGAAGAAAAATACTACAAATTTGGAGTTGCGTTAAGGTGTGCCTATTTGTAAGGTATCCTAAAGAGACTATGGGTGGATTCTTTTATAGTCTAAGAGGAGATTAAAGTGTTTGCATTTCTTAAGGAGGACTATATGAGAGAATTCATACCTCACAGTAAATCATACTCAATGAGTTACTTTCTGGTTAGACCAATGCATCATCAACAACAGTTATTGAAAATTACAATAACGTAACACATTTGACATCTGAGCGTCAGATGTAGTAATATCAGGAGAGTCAACCACCTAGACACAATGGGAGAGTTGTTGGACAACCTGATCGCTATCTAGGGATTGGAGAGGCAAAAATTATCACCTCCAGTAATGATGTAGATGATCCATTAAGCTATTGTAGTGCAGTGGATGATCTTGATAAAAAAGAATGGCTCAAAGCCATGAATCTCGTGATGGAGTCTGTGTACTCCAACTCAGTCTGGAATCTTGTAGGTCAACCTGATAGGGTAAAACCTATAGGTTGCAAGTGGATCTACAAGAGGAAGAGATGACTAGATATGAAGGTACAGACCTTCAAATGTATGTTAGTGTCAAAGGATTATACCTAGAAAGAGAAAGTCGACTATGAGGAGATTTTCTCACCAGTAGCCATGCTTAAATATATTCACACTCCTTTATCCATTGCCATATATTATGAATATGAGAAATGGAAGATGGACGTCAAGACAACATTCTTAAATGTTATTCTTGATGAGAGCATTTATATGGTACAATCGGAGAGATTCATTTTTAAAGGTCAAGAGTAAAGGGTTTACGAGCTGCAAATGGTTTATTTATGGACTGAAGCAAGCATCTTGATCTTGAAAAATAAGATTTGATGTGATGATCAAGTCTTATGATTTTGAGCAGAACCCCGATGAGCCTTTTATATACAAGTGTGTCATTTGCGGCAAGGTGGTTTTTCTCGTATTATACGTCGTTGATGTTTTAATCATTATGAACGATGTAAAAGTATTATCGGAAGTAAAATCCTGACTGGCTTAACTAATTTCAAATGAAAGATTTGGGAAATACAAGTTGTGTACTAGGGATCCTGATCATTCGAAATCATAATAGATTACTGTTAGATATGTATCAAACATCATATATCGACAAGAACTTTGTACGATTTTGGATGTTGAGTTTCCAAGAAAGGTAATTTACCTCTTCGACATGGAATTCACTCGTCGAATGAACAGTTTCCTAAGACACCTCAAGCAATTGAGGAGATGAGACATATCTCACATACCTTTGCTGTTGGAAGTCTCATGCATGTTATGTTTTCCTCTGTACGAGACCGAAAATCTATTATACAGTGGGAGTAATCAATAGTTTTCAATCTAACCTATGATTAAATCAGTGGGTGACTGTAAAGCATGTTCTCAAGTAACTTAAAATTATGAAAGACTATATGCTTGTGTAATCTGGAGAGGATATGATTCTTAAAGGATATAGAGATTCTTATTTTCAGACGGATGTAGATAATGGGAAATCAACATCGCAATTAGCATTCACCCTAGTTAGTAAAGTAATAGTATGGAGGAGTATAATGTAATATGGAATTGTGAACTCCACCATGGAGGCTGAGTATGTAGCAACTTGTGAAGCAGCTAAGGAAGCAGTATGGCTCCATAAATTCTTGGGAGATCTAGAAGTTGTTCTAGATATGGATATACCACTCACACTTTATTATGATAATAGTGGTGCATTGGTAAAATCCAAAGAACCAAGAAGCCACAAGAGAGTGAAGCATATAGAGAGGAAATATCATCTCTTTAGGGAGATGTTGCAGATAGCATTCTGAGGTGAATTTGGCTGATCCGTTTACAAAGACCTTGATGACTAAAGTGTTCAAAGGTCACCTAGAGGGTCAAGGATTATGTGATATATCTCATTTGCTCCAGTGCAAGTGGGAGATTGTTAGGATATATGCCCAAGAGCATAATATAATATGTAAATGATATTTATTTTAAGTGTTAAATGATACAGTTGTTCATTTATTAAAATGTTGATTTTAAAGTTACATATCATAAATTATCATGTATGTCCTTGGATACTAAATGCACTTTCAGACTTAGTGCATTAGTGTTATACATAACAGGATTTAAGTCTGAAATTAGTAATCCTAAATAGTCTGTAGAAAGCAAACAGAAACAAGTACTTTATTTATAGTTTATCTACAATGCGGTCCATTCCATATTATATTTTGATCCGGGTTCATTTATGTGGTGACATGGGAATGGAGACACCTTATATGATGCGATCATATAGGACTAGACCAAGACAGAAATGAATTTCTTTTAATATCCGTTAAATAAAAAATTAATATCAGCCTAATAGATGATCATATATTAGTTGATCTGAATCTGAATGTACTATGAACTCCTGCATGCTAGGCTATGTCGTTTTATTTACAAATGTGAGTTTTTTGAAGAAATCTCGACCAATAGTTACGTATTTTGGGGACATGGTTTGTTGTATGGATGGGGACATTTTTTATAGATATGGAGTCCACTCCTTCTTGCAAGAAGTAGATGAGTATCTTCCTTAAGGGTTGATTCGGTACTTGAACAGTTACAGCTCTCAAGTCTTTCTATTACGAATAGAAAGATTAATATTCATAATAGTTATGAATAAATCGTTCATTATAAAATCAATGGTACTTAGGACACAAAATATTTAGAGGGACATAACAGACATTATGACCCGCTCTAATTATGAGATACTCATGGATGGTCAATATGTATGCAGTGATAATATCGGTGGACGCCGACGAATTTCTGTATAAAAAATATCTGCAGTAATGAGAGTGCAACTTTAGGTTTTTAGTGAAATAACCTAAAAATAATAATTCATAATATTTAATTAAAGAGTTATAATTAATATTTCGAGATTGTTGGAGCTCGGAACTGTAGGTCTATATGGTCCATGTGTTAGCTCGTTATACTATAGAAATCCATGGAATAATTGGATAGTCCAATTATGAACTCATTTTAAAAAGATTAAATAATTGAGAATTATTTAGTGGCATAATTATCAATTTGATTAATAATTATACAATGTCACACATTGTAATCATATATTAAAATTTTTAATAAATAGTTTTTATATTAATGATTATTAGATAATCATTTAATATAAGATTTGATTTTAAATTAAATTTGGTTTAATTGAAAATCAAATATGTTATTTGATGAGCGGAAAATATATCAATATTTACCGCCCCTTTAACTTAATATTTTGTTTAGTTTCTCGGGTTTGATGAACGTTTTGATGTGTTTTAGTTTATTTTGCAGATAAAATAATATTGGATCTCAATGAAATCATTTAGGACGAAATATGGGTCAAATAAGGGCAATTATTGGACTTGATATTTTAATTTTGGAGATTGGAAACTTGCAAGGGCGTTTTTGACGAAGTGCAGTTTTGGAAATTCTAATTTTGCGCATCTGTCGTATTTTGGGCATAACTCTTTACTCCGATATCGGATTGAGCTGATTCAAGTTCCAGATTAAAGAAGACTCAAAGATCTACAACTTTTAATGACAAAATAATTTCGAAGTCTGACGATTTCATACCCGAAATTGATGAACCATCCAGAAGTGTGTTGTGTGTAATTATTAAAGTCACTTTTAATCATTTTCAAAGTAAAAAATAAATTAATAAATAAATAATAAAAATTATCAAATCATCACCAAACATGATAAGAGATTAGTGGAGTAATTAATAATTGATTTGGTGGAGCAATTAATAATTGATTTGGTGGATGATTTGATGGAGGCAAAATTTTGCCTATAAATACCAAGCCATTTCATTTGTAAAATTCATACTTTCTTCTAAGGAATTCCTTAAGAATACTAAGAAGATTGTATCTTGTTTGTTTATTTACAGCTTTCAGTAATTAATTTCCGCTTTCGCACTTTCTTTTCTTTACTTTTCAGTTTTTACTTTCCGCAATTTACTTTTACGCACAGTACTTTTTATTTCTTTAATTTTCAGTTTTTACTTTTCAGTAATTTACTTTTCAGTAATTACTTTTCAGCAATTTACTTTTCAGTAATTTACTTTCAGCATTTACTTTTCAGCATTTAATTTTCAGTATTTAATTCCAGCATTTACTTTCAGCATTTACTTTTCAGTATTTAATTTTCAGTATTCTACTTTATGTCTTTTATTTTATTTAAGTTTTTTTACTACCCGTAAATATGTGTCGTAACTAAGCCAGTTATCTGGGGTTGTGATGAAATCCAATATCACCGGTTTATAAGGGGTTAAATTATAGTTTAGGTAATTTAAAGATTTACTTATTAAGTCTTAAGCTTAATGCGTCTTGTTAATTGGCCACTAATAAGATTGATGTGATAAATCTAAAATAAACTTTACAAAGGAATTTTAGGTTTCAGCCTTAGACTTAATAGCCCACGATCTTCCTTGAGGATAGATAACCCTTTAATAGATTTCCTTACAGGATAGACATATACATGTCGGGGGGGGGTTGGGAACATAATTGGAACTTAACTTAATGAATCCAGATAATTTGGTTGACATAGACATATGGTTCAATTGGGTTAAACTGGGTATTTGTGTCTGACCATCGACAGAGGCTTACACATAATTTAGTGTTCAAGGTTAATAAATCAATATATTACCCAACTTTAAGATAACCACTTCATCTTTAAAATGATATTGGAAGAAATCACAAACCTAGATAGTTTTTTATGATTGAATTTTCTTAAACCTACTTTCGAACAATTTTATTTACTTGTTTTTAAATTTAGAATCGTCACCATTTCAAATCAATCAAACAACCTGTTAGATATTAGTAATCATTTGACCTCATAAAATTAATAGATTAGATATTAAGTCCTCGTGGGATCGATATTTTTATACTACTTGAACGATATGTGCGCTTGCGTTATACGTGTGTGTTTACGCCGATCAAGTTTTTGGCGCCGTTGCCGGGGACTTATTTATCTTTCACTATTAGTTTTGGGGTTAGATACGTTACTTGTATCTAATTTCTTTTACTTATGTTTTTGTTTTCTTGTGTTTCAGGTTCTCAGAAACTACATGAGACGAACCAGAAGCTTTGAACTTCAACCGCTTGACCCAGAATTGAAAGAACCATCAGACTGTTGAGAAGGGAAAGGCGAGAAGGCCAAGAAGCTTTAGTCAACATGGAACCTAAACCTTTGAACGTTGCACCACAAATTCCCATTCGAGACAGAACCATTCTGGTGGTTGACAGACTCATTTCGTGCATTGTACTTCCTCCCTTACCAGAAAATACAGGTGACATCAAAACATGCATTAGATGATTCAGCAGTCAGTTCAGTTTGGGGGGAATGCAACTGAAGATCTAATGCCCACATCAGCAACTTCCTGGAAGTTTGCGGCACTTTCAATTACAATCGAGAAGCTGAAGAAGCAAGCAATGAGATTGCGTGTTTTCCCATACTCCTTGAAGGACAGAGCTAAAGCTTGGCTACATTCACTACCAGCAGGTTCCATCACAACTTGGAACACTTTAGCCACCAAATTTCTTGCAAAGTACTTTCCACCAGCCAGAACCGGAAAACTGAGGAATGACATCACATCCTTTGTAGAACAAGATTTAGAATCCCTCTGCGAAGCTTGGGAAAGGTATAAAGATTTGGTCCGGAAATGTCCTCACCATGAGATTCCAAAATGGCTTCAAGTCCAAACATTCTATAATGGGCTTTCTGGAATAATGAGAACCACAATTGATGCTGCTGCTGGAGGAGCCTTGATGGCAAAAGGAGAAGATCAAGCCTGAGAGCCGACCTAATCGAAGAAATGGCCAACAACAATTACTTGTGGCCAACAGAAAGGAGCATGATCCAAAGAATTGCATGAATTTATGAAAGTGGAGCCAATACAGCAGTCAACACCAAGCTAGATCAGATATGCAAATTCATGGAGACTCTTACCACTGGATCCACAAGTTCACCATATGGAAGAGCACCAGAGTCGAACCAACTTGAAGAAACGGTGAATTTTGTCAACAATTTCAACAGACAGGGTAACAATCCATATTCCAACACCTACAACCCAGGGTGGAGGAATCATCCTAATTTATCATGGAGCAACAATTCAGCCTAACAGCAGAACTATCCACCACCTGGATTCCAACAACAGAACAAAAGCCAGGAGCAGGCAAATGAACCAGGAATAACAGAAGTGTTGACCCACTTGAAAAAGATATAAGCAAAACACGACTCTCAAGCAGCAAGATATGATACTATGTTTCAATCTCAAGCAGCAAGACATGATGCTATGTTTCAATCCCAAGCAGCATTAATTCAAGGTATATCTGCTTCTATTAAAGCACTGGAGAATCAAATTGGACAACTGGCAAATGCTCAGAGTTACAGACCGCCAGGTACCCTTCCTAGCACAACACAGAGCCAAATCCAAGAAACATTGGGAAGGAACAATGTCATGCCATCATGTTTAAAAAGCGGTAATGAAATCAACAAAGATGTTGGAGCCAAAACAGCTGCTGAGGAAGTTCCAAAAGAAAACAAAGCAACAGATGGAGGAAAAAGAAGCAAAGGAAAAGAACAAATCATTCCACCTCCACCTTTTCCTCAACGTCTTCAGAAGAACAAAATTGGACAAGAAGTTTTCTCGGTTCCTGGAGATCTTTAAAAAGTTACATATCAACATTCCATTTGCAGAAGCGTTGGAACAAATGGCCAGCTATGTTAAATTCATGAAAGACATTCTTTCACGAAAGCGGCGAAGATTGGGAGATTACGAGACATAGCATTATCAGAAGAAATGCAGCGCTATCATTCAGAGGAAAATTCCCCTAAAGTTGAAAGATTGGCAGTTTCACTGTTCCTTGCACTATAGGAGAACATGACTTCGGTTAAGGCTTCTGTGTGATTTAGGTGCTAATGTTAACTTGATGCCTTTTTCTATTTTCAGGAAATATAGATTGGAGAAACAATTCCAACTTCAGTCTCACTACAACTTGCTGATAGAACGCTCGTATTTTCGAGAGGTGTAGTTGAAGTATGTGCTGGTCAAGGTTGACAAATTCATTTTCCCAACAGATTTTACTGTCCGTGATATGGAGGAAGACGCAGACGTGCAATCATCATAGGGAGACCATTCTTGGCTACAGGTCGAAACCATTATTGATGTACAAAAAGGAGAATTAACCATAAGGGTACAGGGACCAAGAAGTAACATTCAATGTTTTCAAGGCCATGAATTTCCCAGATGATGAAAAGAATGAGGAATGTTTCAAACTTGATGTGATACACAGTTACTTTCAGAACTCCAATGCAATGCAAAGTTCTACTGACAAACTTAAAAACATGTCAATTGCCTGTGGAGCCTAAAGATAAAGCATCTTTTGCACCTGAAATAGGCAATTCTTGCTCTACAAGCAACAGAAGAGAAAAAGTTCCACCAGCTCAACAAATTGGAGGAATTTTACAATCAGCCCTTTTGAGGATGCCAAATTGTACAAAGAAAGGGCAAGAAGAAAGACATGATGAAAAGTTAGTGCGCATACAACTGGAACCAGGGCAGAAGGGTTACTGTTAACAAATCAAGGGTGAATTCTTCTTCCATGGAAGCCAAAATCACGGTGGTCATGTCCATTTGTGATCACCAAAGTTTTACCAGATAGAGCGTTGAGATACATGATCCTGACTCCAACAAAACTTTCAAGGTTAAAAATAAGCGTGTCAAGCACTACTGGGGAGAATCATTTGAGCGACAAAAAGAAAGTGTTACACTTTCAGATCCAGCTTAACGTTCGAGAAGTCAAGTCTGGCTGATGACTTTAAACTTAGCGCTAGCAGGGAGGCAACCTATGCAATTTGTGTATATATTGTGATCTGGTGTGTTTTATTTTTGTGTGTTTAGTTTTTTGCAGATTAAGTCATTTCAAGATGGAAGAAGCTCTCGCAAATCTTCACAAGCAATTTCCTTCTCTCCCTCAAAAATCTCTGATGAAAGTATACAAAGCTCTCTTGGAACGGATGAGGTTATTGATGATCAAAGGTATTTATATTGACATTCGTTGGATTATTGAAGCACGGGTCCGATTGTGGTTAGGTGAGTCTTCAGACTCTTTTATTTCACATCTGTCTGGTTTGGAAGAAAGAAGCACATATGCAAAGAAACGTAGAGCTAAGCAAATGGGGTTTTTGTTATAAATGTGCACGCTGGATTGGATTGCAATACTCGTTGTCGTTCTTTAGGAATGGTGTCTGATAATCGCGAAGACAAAATTAAATTCATTAGGGATGGCTTAGTAAGGAGTCTTTAGATGATATATCTTCGACTCTTGAGACGCATCCCAGTGGATATGTTCACATAGCCTTTCACAAATTATATAAAAATTTCAAAAAGAAAGACAACTGTTAAGTCTCGGGAATCTGACTCAAAAAGACCCTGTTTGCCAATTTTAAGAAAATTGGATGGGAAGCTTGTCCCCGACGCATAGACGTCAATCCAGCTGTTACTTTTTCTTGTGAATATTATTAGTCTCTTGTCTTTTCCTAATAATTGTAATTTGTTTGTTGTTTTCTTTTATTTTCTCCGACAAGATCCAGACCTTTTGACTATCACGATATTATTTGCTACTAATCGTCCTCTGGAAGATACTTGTGCTATTTTTACTCACCCTTTTCAGGTAACTATAGGTAATATAAATTCAGCCCGTCATTGCACTTTTGAAGGCATCCAAGTTGTGAGAAAGAATACATAAAAAAAATGGAGCCACTTCAAGAAGACGAATTGAGAACATCTGTGTGTTTTACGGTAGTAGTGTTGGTACTAAACCACAATACATAGAAGCAGCACAGGAATTGGGTCGAGTCTTAGCTGCAAGGAATATGCACTTAATATATGGCGGAGGAAATCTTGGACTAATGGGGATCGTTTCAAAGGCCGTACAGGAATGAGGCAGTCACGTTTTGGGAATCATTCCAAAACCCTTGGTAGAAGCAAATCTTATTGAACCGTCAAACGGAGAGGAACTGATCGTGCCATGTATGTCTGAACGCTAGTGGAAATGATTAACCGTGTTGATGTTTTTATTGCTTTGCCAGGTGGCTTGGGCACATTGGAGGAAATTAATATAGTACTATCTTGGGCGAACCTGAACATACACCAGAGACCAATTGGACTGCTCAACGTTGATGGATTTTATGATTTTCTTTGTGTGTTTCTTGATGATGCTCGGAGAAATGGGTTCGTGTCGAAACCTTTGAAAGAACTCCTATTTACTGCCAGAACTGCTCCGGATCTAATAGACCAACTCATAGCCTATGAACCACGAGTTGACCCTATCCTTTCAAAGATAAATTGGTCCGAGGACGATCGTGGTAAAAGGCGTAGGATTAATCTGGATCTTAACCTTTAATTTCTTGTAGAATTTCAGCTAACCATGTATTATCTTCTAAACTCTTCTTCTACTGTTTAAGACATTGGGGACAATGTCTCATTTAGGTTTGTGGGAGGGAATTAGTTGATCAGTACCTCTTTTTTAGTTTGTGTGTTGTTTTTAGTCCAAAATTTTTCGAAAAATACAAAAAAAATTGAAAATTTTTCAAAAATTACAAAAATATTTTGTGTTTTTGTGTTTTTATTTTGACTAAAAGGGTGAAATTTGTAAGAGATGGCTGAGTAAGGAGTTTCCACTCCTGAGACGTATCTCAAGCCTATTTTCGAAATCAGTTAATTTTTGTTAATTTCCTTTTAAATTATTTAATTTGTAAATTCTCCATAAAACGGACTAAAATGGATCTTCATATGTTCAGTTAGCAGATATTATAAACATACATAGAAACATACGGACATTAACTTTAATTGAAAAGTTTGTAATATTCAGTGCTCTAGTTAAATTGGAGGAAGCATCTCAAAAAGCAATGGAGTAAAAAAAAAATCTAAGATCCGAGTTATTAAGTCTGTAAGGGTGTTTTAACACCAAGTGCCCTAAAACCAACTGGTTTGGGAGTCACTGGCACAAAGCTCGCTACATGGATCAAAGATGCTGCAAATATATATATATATCTCTGAAGTCTGAATAATTAAGTCCGTAGGGGTGTCTTAACATCTGGTGCCCTAAAGCCAACTGGTTTGGGAGCCACCGACCTAACACTCGTTACATAGATGGAAGATATTGTATATAAATAAAAAATAGAGAAAAATCAAACAAAAAAATCAAAAAAATCAGAAAAATTATTCCATTGCTGCAAAAAAGGTGTGAAATCTGATAGAACTTTAGGACAAAAATATTACTCTCTTATCAACTGCACTTATGATTGTTGTGGAAAAAATGAGTTGTTTAATATTTTGTTGGCTGTGTATATGAAGAATGGTAAAAATAATCGGAGAATTTACTTATTCGGTAATTTAGAATGAAACAAAAAAACTAGTAACTTGGAGTAGAAGTTTCACCTGATTAGTCACTAATATCTTTATTCTCTTTTCGCTTGTCTTTTTGCTTTTGTGTGCATTAGTTTCACTACCTTTTTACTTTTGTAAAACATTTGTGGGTATCGTTTCTGTAAGCCCTCACGAGACTATAACTCGTCCACTAGGGACACCTAGGGGTTTAAAGGCTTGTTGCATATGCTAAATGCAACCGTGATCCCTACGAAAGTGGCTTAGTTTAATTTTAATTGTTTCTTGTATTTTATTTTATTGTTTTGCACGAGGACTAGCAAAATGTTAGGTTTGAGGGTGTGATGAGCGGAAAATATATCAATATTTACCGCTCATTTAACTTAATATTTTGTTTAGTTTCTCGGGTTTGATGAACGTTTTGATGTGTTTTAGTTTATTTTACAGATAAAATAATATCGGATCTCAATGAAATCATTTAGGACGAAATATGGGTCAAATAAGGGCAATTATTGGACTTGATATTTTAATTTTGGAGATTGGAAACTTGAAAGGGCGTTTTTGACGAAGTGCAGTTTTGGAAATTCCAGTTTTGCGCATCTGTCGTATTTTATGCATAACATTTTACTCCGATATTGGATTGAGCTGATTCAAGTTCCAGATTAAAGAAGACGCAAAGATCTACAACTTTAAAAGACAAAATAATTTCGAATTCTGAAGATTTCATGCCCGAATTGATGAACCATCCAGAAGTGTGTTGTGTGTAATTATTAAAGTCACTTTCAATCATTTTCAAAGCAAAAAATAAATAAATAAATAAATAATAAAAATTATCAAATCATCACCAAACATGATGAGAGATTAGTGGAGCAATTAATAATGGATTTGGTGGAGCAATTAGTGGAGCAATTAATAATTGATTTGGTGGATGATTTTATGGAGGCAAAATTTTAAATATAAATTACCAAGCCATTTCATTTGTAAAATTCATACTTTCTTCTAAGGAATTCCATAAGAATACTAAGAAAATTGTATATTGTTTGTTTATTTACAGCTTTCAGTAATTAATTTCCGCTTTCGCTCTTTCTTTTCTTTACTTTTCAGTTTTTACTTTCCGCAATTTACTTTTACACACAATACTTTTCTCTCTTTAATTTTCAGTTTTTACTTTTCAGTAATTTACTTTTCAGCAATTTACTTTTCAGCAATTTACTTTTCAGCAATTTACTTTTCAGTAATTTACTTTCAGCATTTACTTTTCAGTATTTAATTTTCACTATTTAATTCCAGCATTTACTTTCAGCATTTACTTTTCAGTATTTAATTTTCAGTATTTTACTTTATGTCTTTTATTTTATTTATGCTTTTTTTACTACCCGTAAATATGTGTCGTAACTAAGCCAGTTGTCTGGGGTTGTGATGAAATCCAATATCACCGGTTTATAAGGGGTTAAATTATAGTTTGGGTAATTTAAAGGTTTACTTATTAAGTCTTAAGCTTAATGTGTCTTGTTAATTGGCCACTAATAAGATTGATGTGGTAAATCTAAAATAAACTTGACAAAGGAATTTTAGGTTTCAACCTTAGACTTAATAGCCCACGATCTTCCTTGAGGATAGATAACCCTTTAATAGATTTCCTTACAGGATAGACATATACCTGTCGGGCGGGGTAGCCATAATTGGAACTTAAACTTAATGAATCCAGATAATTTGGTTGACATAGACATATGGTTCAATTGGGTTAAACTGGGTATTTGTGTCTGACCATTGACAGAGGCTTACACATAATTTAGTGTTTCAGGTTAATAAATCAATATATTACCCAACTTTAAGATAACCACTTCATCTTTAAAATGATATTGGAAGAAATCACAACCATAGATAGTTTTTTAATATTGCATTTTCTTAAAACCTACTTTCGAACAATTTTATTTACTTGTTTTTAAATTTAGAATCGTCACTATTTCAAATCAATCAAACAACCTGTTAGATACTAGTAATAATTTGACCTCATAAAATTAATAGATTAGATATTAAGTCCTCGTGGGATCGATATTTTATACTACTTGAACGATACGTGTGCTTGCGTTATACGTGTGTGTTTACGCCGGTCATTATTTATATCATGACATAAGTTACATTTAAAATTTTAATTTCAAATTAAATGATATTTGATTTCATATTTAGTATTTTTGAAATTAGTAATTTTATTTTGACAATTATGCCATTTGTCAATATTTAAATGTGTGATTAGGGTTAGAGTTAATTTTATACAACCACAGTTAACTAACCTAAACCCTAAATATAAATACACAAGGTATTGTCTTCAAAGCTAAGCCTAGCCACTTGCTCATATATTATCAATGAGATTGGAAAAAAAAAGATTGTTGACGGCTGATTTTGGTCTCAGGGCAATATGGGAATATTACTCCCGAGACAATCCTCCATCAATAGTGAATTTGTTTGGTTATGGGGGACCAAAAGCAAATTTAGCAAAAGACAGATAAATACACCAATCGACAAAGCGATTTTACCTGGTTCGGTGGATTTGGATCCGACCTACGTCCACGGGCACAAATAGGATGATACTTTTATTACTGAAATACGCTTCTCAGATCTTTTTTGTGTTTACAAGTCAGAGCTTGATGATTCTGATCTCAACTTTTTACCTCCCTTTTTCCCTTTCAACTTGTTCTCTCCCTCAACCTATGCTTTACCCTCCTATTTATAATAGTGAAGAAATCATATTCCTATTTGTACAAGAATTTCCTAGTTGAAACAATTTCCCTTTCCCATAAGGATTCCTAATCAAAACTATTCCCTTTTCCCATAAGGATTCCTAATCAAAACTACCTTTACTCCATTTATCCTACTAGGACACTGACTTATCAGTTTACCCCATGAAGGTAGGATAACTTATTATCTTATCTTGTATGGATAGAATGCCTTATCTTCCCGAACATGTCTTGCCCTGTGCTCGGTTTTCTCAAGGTCGGTCTTCATGTGGTCGGCCATAATAGTCTTTTGTACTGAGAATGCTGCTGTCGATCTGATAATTGCCCGATCATCTTGAACTCAAGTGCTCGGTCACTAACCATAAAGTTCTCGGCCCCCTACTACTGGCTCAAGTGCTCCGTTCTCATGAGGTCGGCCTCTTTAGGGGTCGGGTCGGCATTAATGACCCTGACCAAGTAATGAATTACCCTTTTACCCCTACTGTGCTGCTTAAATACCATAGTGCCTGAAAACACCATCAACATCTGTCCTCTAGTTCTCGGTTCCAATGAGTATGCAAGTTGGTGCCGGGAACTATATAAAGATGGTGTGCTGATCGCCTTGCTAGTGGTCGCTCCAGAAATCACAGAGAAATTGCTTTCGCCATCAACTAAGTCTTCTGTTTCTATCTTCATATCACGGTTATTGGAGATGCTGACCCTATTCAGAACGATTCTCCACCTCAAAGCAATTTCCTTACTTGGGTCGTTCCATCAGGAGATGAAGTTCCTCTTGTTGTCCAAACTAAAAATTACTCCTCCTCTGTAATATCTGTACCAGAGATTTGGAGGTCCTGACCAGTGACTGATCTAATCTCGATTGTGAGGAGAAAATTTTGCCTCTGAGCTAACGATGATGTGCTCGGTGGCATGTGATCCTGTCTCAAGCTGTGAGAGATGCTCGGTCCTGGGGGAATGTTACGTCCTCAGTCCGAAGGACTGACTCGGTGGGACGTAACCCGACCCCAAATGAAGAGAGGCACTTGGACCTGGGGGAATGTTACGTCCCCAGTCCGAAGGGCTGACTCGGTGGGACGTACCCTGACCCCGAGCTGAGAAAGGCACTTGGACCTGGGGGAATGTTACATCCCCAGTCCAAAGAGGCAGACTCGGTGGGACGTAACCCGACCCCGAGTGAAGAGAGGCACTTGGACCTGGGGGAATGTTATGTCCCCAGTCTGAAGGGCTGACTCGGTGGGACGTACCCCAACCCCGAGCTGAGAAAGGAACTTGGACCTGGGGGAATGTTACGTCTCCAGTCTGAAGGGCTGACTCGGTGGGACGTACCCAACCCCGAGCTGAGAAAGGCACTTGGACCTGGGGGAATGTTACGTCCCCAGTCCGAAGGGCTGACTCGGTGGGACGTAACCCGACCCCGAATGAAGAGAGGCACTTGGACCTGGGGGAATGTTACGTCCCTAGTCCGAAGGGCTGACTCGGTGGGACGTACCCAACCCCGAGCTGAGAAAGGAACTTGGACCTGGGGGATGTTACGTCCCCAGTCCGAAGGGCTGACTCGGTGGGACGTAACCCGACCCCGAATAAGGAGAGGCACTTGGACCTGGGGGAATGTTACGTCCCCAGTCCGAAGGGCTGACTCGGTGGGACGTACCCCGACCCCGAGCTGAAAAAGGCACTTGGACCTGGGGGAATGTTACGTCCTTAGTCCGAAGGGCTGATTCGTTGGGACGTAACCTGACCCCGAATGAAGAGAGGCACTTGGACCTGAGGGAATGTTACGTCCCCAGTCCGAAGGGCTGACTCGGTGGGACGTACCCCGACCCCGAGCTGAAAAAGGCACTTGGACCTGGGGGAATGTTACGTCCCCATTCCGAAGGGCTGACTCGGTGGGACGTACCCCAACCCCGAGCTGAGAAAGGCACTTGGACCTGGGGGAATGTTACGTCCCCAGTCCAAAGAGGTAGACTCGGTGGGACGTAACCCGACCCCGAGTTGAATAACTAAGTGGCCTCGGCGGAACAAAATCCAGCCCCGAGCCGAATAATCAAGTGGCCTCGGCGGAACGAATCCAGCCCCGAGCCGATTAATCAAGTGTCCTCGGCGGAACGAATCCAGCCCCGAGCCGATTAATCAAGTGGCCTCGGCGGAACGAATCCAGCCCCGAGCTGATTAATCAAGTGGCCTCGGCGGAAAGAATCCAGCCCCGAGCTGATTAATCAAGTGGGACTTATTCACAAGGGAAGTGAATCAACCTTTTGAAACCCTATCGAATCTGGCACGGGCGTCCCCTTACCAGACCAGTGAAAAACAAAAAAACACCTCTGGAAAATAAAATCAAAAAGTGAAGGTGACTTAGCACTTGTCCCAAAAACTTTTCACAAGGGTAAACAACAGCACGGATTCCTTAAAACAGCGTCTTGTCCGAGGTTTCCAAAACACAATTCTGAATCTTTCAATTCAGTGTCCCGGTGAACCAGGATTTGGATTAGGAGAGCGTTTGAATGGTAAGGGCACATCATCTACACGTCGGGTCACTGTGGAGCCTGTGTATTGTACGAGGGCTCCTCCTTACCACGCTGGAGCAGGCATACGCTACAGGGGCACAACGCATCCCCGTGTTGCGCCTCTCTTGGATCCAAATGATGAAAGGATCAAAGAGTGTCCGGGATGCTAAGGGTATATTCCTCCTTAGGTCCGGTATCACTGGAGCTAGCAATCGTCACGGGGGCTTTATCCCCCGTGCTATGCTTTCCCACGGATCCATTACATCGGGTAAGTGAGGATCAAAAGAGTGCTCGACACATTAAGGGCATGTTCCTCCTTATGTTCGGTAACACTGGAGTAAGCAATCGCCACGGGGGTATCATCCCTCCCCGTGCTATGCTTCTCACGGATCCTATGCATCGAGTATGTGCCTGAATATTCTGAGGACCCCGAGCTAAAGAGACATTTGGTCCTGGGGGAATGTTCCATCCCCAGGCCGATAAGCACGACTCGGTGGGACGTAACTCGACCCCGAGCTGAAAGAAAGACTTGGCTCTGGGGGAATGTTACGTCCCCAGTCCAAAGAAGCCGACTCGGTGGGACGTAACCCGACCCCGAGCTGAAACAAACACCGATCTCGGCGGTACAAGAGCAGACCCGAGCCGGAAAGAGACATCGATCTCGGCGGTACAATAGCGACCCGAGCCGGAAAGAAACATCGGTCTCGGCGGTACAAGAGCAGACCCGAGCCGGAAAGAAACATATGGCCTTTGTAGGGCGTCATGGTCGGCATGTTGAACCTTTTCGGGAATTTTGCTGATTTTATTTCTTTTGTGAGGGGGGATTCCTCTTTGTCATCGCGGGCGTCTCCTGTATCTATTTTGAGGCTTGCCCCCACTTGGCCATATATTTCTTTAACCAAGATTTTACCTCGCTATTTGGGCCGCCATGTCGCCTTCTGCGCTCTTCTTCATGTCTGTTACCACGGGTGCGGTGTTCCTAACGCCTTGGGATCTCCCGAACAGTCTCGTCGTACTCTGTGCCACCTCTTCTAGTGTAGCAGAGACTATCATGAGAGGAATCTGTCGAAAGTCTTTATTCTTCTTCTTCCCATGTGTCCTTTGCTTGTGAATCTTTTTCCACAACTATGGATTTTATCCCGTAAGGCCCCCTCCTCATAGGCCCATCGTCCTCACTTGTATCCACAACCCTCTTTCCATCTGCTATCTCTCATCTTCTTTGATTAGCTCTGGTTTCGGGCTTCTCGCGGTTCCCCCCTTCCATTCTCTCCAGTCGATCGATCATGGTTTTTAGGAGGGCCTGACTATCCTCCATGTCCTTCCTTATGCTTTCTTCTATCTTCTTCATCCAATCTATGGCCGGATTCCCCGACGATTGGTGATTTCCGCCTTCTGCCATTGTCTTACTACGCGAACCGCTTTTTGTTGAGTTCCCCACAGACGGCGCCAACTGTTGACGGCTGATTTTGGTCTTAGGGCAATATGGGAATATTACTCCCGAGACAATCCTCCATCAATAGTGAATTTGTTTGGTTATGGGGGACCAAAAGCAAATTTAGCAAAAGACAGATAAATACACCAATCGACAAAGAGATTTTATGTGGTTCGGTGGATTTGGATCCGACCTACGTCCACGGGCACAAACAGGATGATACTTTTATTACTGAAATACGCTTCTCAGATCTTTTTTGTGTTTACAAGTCAGAGCTTGATGATTCTGATCTCAACTTTTTACCTCACTTTTTCCCTTTCAACTTGTTCTCTCCCTCAACCTATGCTTTACCCTCCTATTTATAATATTGAAGAAATCATATTCCTATTTGTACAAGAATTTCCTAGTTGAAACAATTTCCCTTTTCCCATAAGGATTCCTAATCAAAACTATTCCCTTTTCCCATAAGGATTCCTAATCAAAACTACCTTTACTCCATTTATCCTACTAGGACACTGACTTATCAGTTTACCCCATGAAGGTATGATAACTTATTATCTTATCTTGTATGGATAGAATGCCTTATCTTCCCGAACATGTCTTGCCCTGTGCTCGGTTTTCTCAAGGTCGGTCTTCATGTGGTCGGCCATAATAGTCTTTTGTACTGAGAATGCTGCTGTCGATCTGATAATTGCCCGGTCATCTTGAACTCAAGTGCTCGGTCACTAACCATAAAGTGCTCGGCCCCCTACTGCTGGCTCAAGTGCTCCGTTCTCATGAGGTCGGCCTCTTTAGGGGTCGGGTCGGCATTAATGACCCTGACCAAGCAATGAATTACCCTTTTACCCCTACCGTGCTGTTTAAATACCATAGTGCCTGAAAACACCATCAACAAAGATAATTGAGAGAAAATGGTGGTGGAATATTTTCTAAAGAAAATTTTTCTTCAAGTAAATTACCCGAGCCCACCCTCAAGAATTTTTTATGATGAGTTATAACACGAAAGATCGAGTGGTGGATCCAATCCTTAATTTGATTTTGTAACAAACTCACGGCACCATCTGCACATCACTCACGCTATTTTGATCAAAATCAAAAGGAAATTCATGCAGCCATGTTCATCGAATTAACGTGCATGATGGAAGCCATATCATGTAAACCCACGTGAATAAAAGAGCATGAAGAAATAATTTAATATCACATGCGCATATGATCAAAGTGGCTGTATGCGTGGCATAGAAAAGTGATGTTTGCGTGAGTATATGTAGCAACTTATGTGAACAAGGGAAGTGCATGCGGGCTGTTCGGTTTCGTGTAAATATGTCCATATTTTGGCTGTTAGAGTGAGACTGTTCGAGGACTGTTTCGAAAAGATAAAAATAGCACAAAAGTAGTAAGTTCTGCATGTTTGGGGCTAATCAGATTTAGATTTATGGGGAAAAAGACGGATAATTTTTCAAGATCGATTTCAGTGCCAAAATCACCTCCGCTGCGTGAGGGAAATCGGGTCCTACAGTCCCCAATGTAACAAAATATTCTCAAGAAGATGAAGAGGAAACAACACTACCGTGGATGGGGTCTCTCGTTTTCCTGCACAATTAGGTCTCGTGTCGTGACGCACACTTGTGCAGCTTCCAGTCGGTTTTTAGTTGTGCAGACTATGTGGGTTGTGACAATACCTGCGTAAACAAACATGCAGAAATTTTAAGAACCCTAGGTTTTTTTTTTGCTTTATGCGAGAGAGATTTGATTAAGCTAATAAATTAAAAACCTTAAACAAACAGTAAATAAACAACTTTGGAAAATCCTTATGCAAGAAAAGAACCTAGGGTTCTTACTTCATTTAGGAACGCAAGCAATTGATTATTGAACTTTTTATTCAACTGAGTTATTGTTATAAATCATTAATCTAGAATATTACATTATCTATAAGTCTCTTTAGATGGCCATGCAGAAATATTCCGAATAAGCCAATTAACTATATGTCTATGTCAACTAACTTACTCCAAATTCATTAAAATCATGTTCTATTATTGAACACGCATGCCCTGCAATTATATCTATCCTGCAGATAAATCTATTCAACGGAAGTAGAACATGTGCTATTATCCCCAAGCCTAAACCTAAATTTCCTTTGTCAAGTTCCTAGGGGTTTACCACAACTATTCTATTGCTAGTCAGACAAAAAAATGCATTCAGCACAGAAAATAATAAATAATCGAAGAACACACCCAAAAGAATAAAAATATGTAAATTAATTACACTATACTTAAGATCCATAACAACCAGATCAATGATTTAGCTACTTATGATATTTAATAAATGCACACTAATCATTATCACAAGGCAAGAACTCATAAAGATAAAACTAGAAAAGAAGTGACAGAAAGAAATCTTGTTGCGGTCATCTACTCCATTCTCCAACACTGGTTGAGAATCTCATTCTTGCCTTGTTTTAGGTATTCTTTTATACTATTCAGTATCCAAAAATCTGTTATAAATCTCATCTTTTAGGGTTTGGATAAACTTGTACTTATATAGGAGCTAATGAGAGTTTTCCTTCTTAAGTAGCAGGAGTTCTTCATGAGCCAAGAATCGTGGCCGCGTCGCGACGCAAATGGTCGAGCGTCGCGACATTTGCTGCTTCACTTGGGCGTTGCGACACACATTTTCATGTGTCGCGACTCAGAATTAAAATTACATTCTGCCTCAAAATTGCACTACATTGCGTTGCAATGCGCTCACTAAAGCCTGGAATATGGCTTGATTTCGCTCCGATTTTGTCCATACTGCACTCGATAAGTCTACTTTAACCGTAATTTCTTATGGACCTACAAAACTCACCCAAACCCCATCAAAATATTCATAAAGCTCAAAATAATCCATAAAATGCGAGCTAAGGGATAATAAATATTGATATATCAACCGTTAATCATTAAGCGAACTACAGAGTTAGATTAACCGAAGTCTAGATTTTTGAAAAACTAAGAAACACGCATCCATCGAACTCCAAAAAATTGATTAACGGAATTTTTTCCGACAAGTAGTATAATATGAGAAGTCTCATAAACTAGTCGATTTAACTGAGAAAGCCTGAAAGAATGGCACCACAAAATTATATAACAAGTTCCAGCGTTTGGTTGTATTCATATTAACTTTGTTTCCGAGTGTTGGCCATAAAAGTTTTTACATATTATTGTCTTAAGAGAAAAGTTTTTATATTGCATGCTTATCTATGCTACAATGAAAAAAAATGTTTATACAGTTATTTTTTTTAAGAAACGTTTTTATATTGCATCCTTATCTATGTTACAATAAAAAACAAAAATAACTTTATACAGTTATTAAATAGTCAAAAAATAGGTGCAAAATTTGGACTCAAAATTGGCTGCTTTGCGTGGTGCATTATTATCCAAGGAATATCTACCGACTGTGTCTAGTCTCTTAAATAGTCAAAATAGAAGCAAAATTTTACTCGATATATTATTCATAACGCTTTGTTCAATTTCACTATATAATAGTGAGCTGCAATGGCACGGTCGACTGTCTTTTTTTTTTTTTTTTTTTGAAATCGTTGGAAACCCCGCCACCAAACCACCCATTCTGGGCCGCGGCGCAGGTAAAACCCCCGGCTGCCCTAGGCTCTTACAAGAAGTTGCACCCCCTGGATTCGAACCCAGAACCTCAAGGTGAGATTCTGGACCCTTCACCACCAAGCCACACCCCTTGAGGGCGTCGACTGTCTTACAAACAACTGAGAACAAGCAGCACAAATTTTACAGGCGAACGGCGGGCATTGGATTGACAGTAAGTAATCGATAGTAGTGATATTTTGATACTTACTAGTTATTAATAAATATTAGTTATTTTTCTATAATTAAGAGTGTTGAGATGCTGAGATTTTCAGCTATCTATTATATTTTTAGGAGGTTTTTTATTTTCTTCATCGTGTGCACGTTAATCCTATGTTAGATAATTTACCTATCACCTCTAGTAAGATTGCCTCAAGTTTCACACTCAACTTAAGATTTATTTTCAATCGATGTGGGATGTTTTCTTATCAATTTTAATTTTTTTTTTTTATGTGAATGATGATCGTCATATTCTCAATATATATTGGATCCTCATTGGTATATATAAAAATATGATAGTTTTATTTGACAGACAGGTTTGTAGTCTACTTACCGTTAAAAAGGTCACTAGAGTAAAATGAAAAGATCACTACAAGTTCAAGTATTGGCTACAGAAATCATCAAACCATCAAATCCAACTCCTCCCCACCTGAGAAATTTTAAATTTTCTCTCTTGGACCAGATCACTTATCCGGTATATATGATCGGTGTTGTTTTCTATAAAGTGAACAACGCCATGGATGGTGATCTCAATGCCATCCGAATTTCACAACGTCTGAAGTCATCCCTATCAGAAACTCTCACAAAATTCTATCCAATTGCTGGGAGAATCAAAGATGATTTCTCCATTGAATGTAATGACGACGGGATTGAATTCATTAAAGCTCGTTCAACTGTCTTTTTGTCTGAATATCTACAAAAACCTGATCAGAAATTAGTAGGTGAATTGCATCCGTTTGGCACAAAAAGCATGAAAGCAACAGGCAAGGGTCCCTTACTAATTGTTCAAGCTACTTTTTTCAAATGTGGGGGAGTGGCAATTGCAGTTTGCTATTCGCACAGGCTCCTTGATGCATTGTCACTCACCACATTCCTTTATACTTGAGCTGCTGTAGCTCGAGGTGAGTCAATTAAGTTTCCCATATATGTTGCAGAAGCATCTGCTTTTCCACCAAGTGAATCATTTGTCCCTGTGCCTGTACATTTTTCACCACGTGAATGTATTGAAACGAAGAGGTTTGTGTTTGATGCCACAAAACTTGATAAACTTAAGGCTAAAGTCGCTAGTTCAAGCGTTCCCAGACCATCACGCATCGATGCTTCGACTGCTCTGATTTGGAAGTGTGCAAGGGCTGCATCAACATCAAATCGTGGCTTTTCAAGATCATCTATGTTAGTACACGCGATGAACATGCGTACGGTGGTCGTGCCGCCCTTGCCCCTAGACTCTGTGGGCAACTGTGTAGGTTATTTTTCTGCCCAAACGAGCGAGAAGGAGGTGGAATTACAAGACTTGGTTTATATTTTATGGAAAGCAAAGAAAGAATTTACCGAAACAGGTCTAAAAAGTTTACAAGAAACCAAGAGTATCCTCAATATTCCAGAGTCAATTAGAGATGAGTTTGAAAGAGAGGAGATCGATTTCTTTACTTTCTCCAGCTTGGATAGCTTTCCAGGTTACAAAGTAGCAGACTTTGGATGGGGAAAGCCAATATATATATTTTAACGTCCCAAATTATGATATTCCGAACTTAATTATGATTTTGCCCACAGCAGATGGTACAGGAATAGAAGCATTGGTGTCTTTGAGTCCGGAAGACATGGCCTTATTTGAATGCAACAAAGAACTGCTTGAATTTGCTACTGTTGATCCACCTTTTGTTGTGAATCACAGAGAAAAAGAGTCGTCTGTTTCGAAGTCTTCTCTTTGATTTATAACATCGCATACCATCTCAGCTGTAGCGCTCTCGTCATCTTTATCATCAATAAAATTCAAGCATTTAATATTATATACTATGTGTTAGAGTGTATGTCCTAAAATCAGTTATGGATGTAATGGTTTAAGGCATTATGCTTATAATACAGTTTATTATTTATTAATAAAAGGCATTTGTTTAGCTACACATTATTACATCCATATTTTATGTGTATGTCCTGACACATTATGTCAGATGAATATCGTTAATCCAAAAGACATTTGTGATTATGAGAGTCAACGATATTTATATATGTCTTAAATTAAGTTCTTGGTAAAATGTGATTGTTAAACAGGATAATGATATATCACTTGACCGTTATTATTGTGTATCGCATGGATTGGTATATGATGTTAATAGAATGGATGATGAGTCCTATATCATAAGGACACGCAATAGATGTTTCATTAGTATAATGAAATATCAAACACGACCACGGAAACGTAAGATCACATGGTAATATTATCTAAGGTCATTGATCTTCGGAATAATACATTAGTGTCGTCATATCATCTGACCTGAGATCATATGATGACTTGTGCGATAGTACTCTTGGTTCACTAGTATATCCTCATTCGACTATTAACGTCATTTGAATAAATGCTAGATGGCCTTGAGCGATTGACATACGAAGTCACGTACGCTTCAAGATGGGATCCGATAACTTTGATAATAAAAGTTAGAGATGTTTCAAGGAAACTCAAAGTTGTGGATATAAGTCTTTGACCAAAGCAGTTGATATCTTAGAGATATCAAATCCACAAGATATAGTTTAAAGATATGTCGAGTATAAGGATTTGACCTTACCATGATCCCAGACTCGATAAAAAACATAAATATCGGAATGAATGAGATGACATGCTCGAAGTGTATTTTAACAGGTTCATATGTTTTCTCACTTCATTCATCGACTAGGGGTCATGGCTTGCTGCTAGGCAATTACCAATGGTATGTGGAATATCATAGAGATGAAATATTAAAGAGTTAATATATTCAACTGCTTCTCGATAATGAACCTAGGACGGTCGCATAATATAGTTCTCGTATATGTTACAAATTTAATGATGTTTATTAAAAGTTAATAAATGATTATTTTGGCATTTCCTAGTTAGATTAGGATATTCAGGATATTTCGAAAAATACTAATTTGATTCGAAATATGAAATTGGATTTAATTGTATAACTAGATATTTGATATTTATATTGAAAAATTAATTTTAATTAAATGTAATTTTAAGTAATTGTTAATTAAAATTAATTAAGTTAAATTAATTAATTAATTATCGGGCCAAAATAATATTTAATCTATTGAGCTTTAATTTAGTAGGCTAGCACCCAAATCGATTAGAGTCCAAATTAAGATTCAATATGGAAGTCTTTATTTAATTATGATTTCTAATTTGATTAAGTATCCTAATTTATTTTGGAAAGATTTTTTAGGAGACCAAATTTGATTTGGTGAGATATTGGATTGACCTTATTGTATTGAGATACAATTGAAACAAATCTCATGCTTATATATACATATGTTCACGTTGAAACAAAAGGGTGAAGCAATTTGATTGTTGTTTAAATGTTGGCAATAATATAAATATAAATATATATATATATATATATATATATATGTGCAAAAGGTTTGCACAAAAATATATATATTATATATATGCAGTTGAAGATTTTATCCTAAAGTTTTCAACATCCTGAAAAAGAAAAAGGATTTTGTTTGTTCTCAAAAGTGGAAACGATTTGTTCATATATGAGTGCTAGTCTTACAACTAGAGGTGCAACGCTTGGTGCACTACTACAAGGGAGAAATTGAGGAGGATATTCAAAAGGCTCAAGGAAATTAATAAACATATCAAGGTATATTTTATTATTAGTAAATATTATTTATATTGATAAATAAAATTTATTGCATGCATGTTAAAATTAATAAAGATTAATCTAATAGTATATTTATTTACATCAACAACGGCATAACCACGATCCTTAAAATAGTTTTCGAAGAAAATTTTAAATTCCAGTCACATGAATACTTTCGCGCTAACCCCAAAACCTTACAGTGGTATCAGAGCTTTAAGGTTATGTCATTTTGATGAAAAAAAATTAAAGCATGTATATGGGATCCTATTAAGAGCTGTTCGGTTAGGCTATTATTTTATGTCGATAAAATCTTTATTTTGGGCTGAATTATATTGTGGAGATACTAGACATATGGACAAACGACTCTGTAAAATTTAAACTCAATCTGAATTCGGAAAGGTCACATGCTACGCGAGACAATCTGATGGACAGAACTTGAAAATTCACATTGGCAGACTCCGCAGGACCAATTTGTAAAATTTTGAAAGTTATAAGGATTTATTGTAAATACCCAAAACGATCAGAGATGAAATTGTAATTTTTGAAATTACAATTATTTTACAAATTTTTAGAATTAAAATTTAAGGATTAGAATTCCATTTTACATTAAAATTATTTTTGGAGAGAATTCTAATGGAAATTGAGTTGTTGCTAGTTTTGAAACAAATACTTTCTTAGGAAGTTAAACCCAAATGAAATTTTAATTGGATTAAAATTAAATAACCACAAGAATCCTAATACAACTTTGATTATATCTCTTAATTATTTAATATGATTAAAACATTAATTGATAATCAAAGTGTAATCTTTTAAAAGTTTCAAGATTAGTAATAGGATTATTCAAGCCAAGAAAGCCTAAGACCTTCTCGCACAAAGAGGTACTAAAGAGAACTCTGTCACCAAGGCGATAAGAGCCTAAGAAGGTAGGGACTTAAGTGGTCACAGCGGACCCCCCATCTTCTGGGAGATTTTTCTCTAGTTACCGAATTATGAAGGATTCTCTTAAACCAAATGGAACATTCTTATTAACGTTCTAATAAAAGATTATGACCCCTCTTGTCTAGAAGCAAACATAAAAGTTATGTGGTAAATGTGCTTGTGCACGATGAAAGTATAAGATACAAAAATATCAAGGTGCACTAAAAGAAAAGACCTAAATTATATAAGATATGAATAATTAAATAATCCCCAAGATTGAATATTAAGCATTAACCTTCCAACAGAATCAAATAACCCACTAAATATATTATAGTAATCCCAAAACCCATTAGGTGAGGGACCCTTATATATTTAAGTATTATTTGACTTGTTCGTACATGTAGCCTAATGATTACAAGCCCAAAACCCATTAGGTAAGGGCCAATCACATGTGTTATGTAACGAATGGTGTTGGGCATGGCTTAACTAGTGATGATGTCAAAACCCATTAGGTGAGACATGTTCGCTAGAGGTGATAAGGTCAAACTTTATATAGAGACACAAATAAAAAGGAGTTTGACTCATTGGAAATGAAGTACCAAAACCCATTAGGTAAGGCATGACATTAACAATGAGAACTTGACGTCCTACTACAAATATATCAAACAATATTTCTGTCTTCCGCATACGGGAGTGTGGAATTCAAGTAAAATTAGTGGGAGCAACATTATTTCAAAGACCTCACATTTTGGTTAAATATTTATTACAAAATTATTAAAAACCATGTGTTTTCAACAAAGTACATGATACAAAATGAATCCGCTAGCATCAATACTTGACAAAGATAAACTCACTAACCTAAATTTCTTAGATTGGCATCATAAGCTCAAGATTGTCTTGGATTACAAACGTCTCTATTATGTTCTCGATATGATAGATCCTGATCCTATTAATGATGATACCCTGCTAAAGATGTTTCCATTTATGATAAGTGGAAAGACGATGAGCTTAAGGTAAGAAACTACATCAAAGCCTATATGAGCTCTAGTTTGCAAGAGCAATATGAGAGGGTGGACTCTTCAGTGGAAATCATGGAAAACCTACAAGAGTTGTTCACCGGTGCAATCACACTCGTATAACGCAAGCGCACGTATCGTTCAAGTAGTATAAAAAGTATCGATTCCACGAGGACTTAATACCTAATCTATTAATTTTATGAGGTCAACTGATTACTAGTATCTAACGGGTTGATTGATTGATTTGAAATGGTGATGATTCTAAATTTTAAAACAAGTAAATAAAATTGCACGAAAATAGGTTTAAGAAAATTCAATATTAAAAACTATTTAGGGTTGTGAATCTTTCTAATATCTTTTAAAAGATGAAGTGGTTATTTCATGTTTGTGTAATAAATCGGTTTACTAACCTGGAACACTAAATTATGTGAAAGCCTCTGTCAATAGTCAGACGCAAATACCCAGTTTAACCCAATTGAACCATATGTCTATGTCAACCAAATTACCTGGATTCATTAAGTTTAAGTTCCAATTATGGCTACCCCCGTCCGACAGGTAAATGTATATCATGTAAGGAAATCTATTAAAGGGTTATCAATCCTCAAGGAAGATCGTGGGCTATTAAGTGTAAGGCTGAAACCTAAAATTCCTTTGTCAAGTTTATTTTAGATTTACCAGATCAATCTTATTAGTGGCCAATTAACAAGACGCATTAAGCTTAAGACTTAATAAGTAAACCTTTAAATTACCCAAACTATAAAATAACCCTTTATAAACCGGTGATATTAGAAGTCATCACAACCCCAGATAACTAATTTAGTTACAACACATAAGTAGGGCTAGTAAAAACTTGAAAGTAAAAGACATAAAGTAAAAATGCTGAAAAGTAATTGCGGTAAAGTAAAAGTTGAAAAGTAAATTACAATAAAATAAAATGCTAAGGTAAAAGGATCAACTTTAACTATTTACTATTTAGATATCTCCCTTAATATAATATATTAACTTGTGATTATTTTACCAACCTTCCATATAGGCGGTAACCTGATTAAGTCAAATTAAGTCCAACCAGCCATAAAGGCGGAACCAAAATAAACCTGCCATATAGGCGGTTAGAAAATTTAATTACCAACCGACCAATCTTGCGGTATCCTTGATTAGTCAGGTTTAAACTAGATTAAAATGAATTACCAACCGACCAATATAGCGGTATCCTTTTTAAGTCAAATTTTAAATAGTAAATATATTATATTTAAGGGAGATTAATCTAACTAACAATAGTAAAAGAATTACCTTTCACCCTAGCAGAGGGAAGTTACCTCCTCATGGTGAATAGTAAAAATGGTAAAAAGTAAAGAAAGTAATACTATTTTTACAGAACAGAATTAAAAATTAATTACAAAACTAAAATTTAAATGAACTAGATAGAAAACTCTTTATTTATATCAGAGAATTCAGAGAGGAAGGTACATTTGAAACTGAATTTTGAGCTCTATTTATAGGCGTCAGTACGGTGTCTGCGTCGCCACGCGCAGCTCGCGTCGCAACTCGCGTGATTGTCGACGTGACAGCTTCTGGTTCGTCGTGTGGGATTCTGGATAAGGTGATAAGGTGACACGTGGCAAGGCGGCTGGGAGCTGAATGATTGAGCTGACGTGGCGGCTCGTGATTGGCTGATTTCAGATTCTTATCTGCCACGTGTCAATTCGGATAAATGAGTCAATAATTAAGCTGACGTGGCGCTGACGTGGCGATGATGTGGCACTGACGTGGCGACATGTGGCGAAAGTGACTATCGGCACCATAGAATGATGACACGTGGCACGATGTGATTGGCTGATTATGACATGGCGGTGACGTGGCACGTTGACTCGGTCAACTGGTGATGTGGACGATGACATAGAGTGACACGTGGAGTGACACGTGGCAATGGCGACTGTCGGCACCGTAGGATGATGACACGTGGCACGACGCACTTTAGCAGATCGGTTGTGATGGTGACACGTGGCACGGCGCACGTTAGCAAAGTCAAACTTCTCAGATTCTCACTTGTGGACCCGACGCACGTTAGCAGGTCTTGGTGCATGTTAGGCGTCGTGACGCCAAAGGGTTGCGCGTCGCGACGTGCCAAAATTACCAAAATACCCTTTTGTCCAATTGTCACTGTTTTGGCCCCAAATCACCTCCAGAGAGTCTTGAAACTTTATTTATTTACAAAATAACACAAAACACATCAAAATATTCACAAAACTCAAGAAACTATACAAAATATCAGGTCAAATAAGTGGGAAATAGTGATATAATTACCACTCATCACACCCCCAAACCTAACATTTTGCTAGTCCTCGAGCAAAACATAGAATAAAATAACATAAACATCTTTAAAATAAAATTTAACTAAGCCACTTTCGTAGGGATCACGGTTGCATTTAGCATATGCAACAAGCCTTTAAACCCCTAGGTGTCTCTAGTGGACGAGTTGTAGTCTCGTGAGGGTTTACAGCAATGATACCCACAAATATTTTACAAAAGTAAAAAGGTAGTGAAACTAACGCACAAAAAAGCAAAAAGACAAGCGAAAAGAGAATAAAGAAGTTAGCGACTAATTAGGTGAAACTTCTACTCTAAGTTACTAGTTGTTTTATTTCTTTCTAAATTATTGAATAAGTAAATTCTCCGATTATATTTACCATTCTCCATATACACAGCCAACAAAATATTAAACAACTCATTTTTGCCCACAACAGTCATAAGTGCAGTTGATAAGAGAGTAATATTTTTGTCCTAAAGTTTTATCAGAATTCACACCTTTTTGTAGCAATGGAATAATTTTTCTGATTTTTCTGATTTTTTCTATGATTTTTATTTTTTTTATTTATATACAACATCTTCCATCTATGTAGCGAATGTTGGGTCGGTGACTCCAAACCAGCTGGCTTTAGGGCACCAGGTGTTGAGACACCCCTACGGACTTAATTACTCAGACTTCAGATATGTATATTTTTTTTTGCAACATCCTTGATCCATGTAGCGAGCTTTGGGCCAGTGACTCCCAAACCAGTTGGCTTTATGGCACTAGGTGTTAAAACACCCTTACAGACTTAATAACTCGGATCTCAGACTTTTTTTTTTTACTCAATTACTTTTTGAGATGCTTCCTCCAATTAAACTAGAGCACTGAATATTACAAACTTTTCAATTTTAGCTCATGTCCGTATGTTACTATGCATGTTGATAATACCTGCCAACTGAGCATATAAAGATCCATTTTAGTTAGTATTATGGAGAATTCACAAATTAAAAAATTTAAAATGAAATAAACAAAATTTAACTTGTTCTGAAATAGGTTTGAGATACGTCTCATGAGTGAAAACTCCTTACTCAGCTATCTCTTACTAATTTCACCTTTTTAGTCAAAATAAAAACGCAAAAACGCAAAATATTTTTGTAATTTTTGAAAAAATTTCAATTTTTTGTATTTTTCGAAAAAATTTGGACTAAAAATAAAAACAACACACAATCTAAAAACAAGGTACTGATCAACTAATTCCCTCCCCCAAACTTAAATGAGACATTGTCCCCAATATCTTAAACAGTAGAAGAAGAGTTTAAAAGATAATACCTGGTTAGCTAAAATTCTACATGAAATAAAAGGATAAGATCCAGATTAATCCGGCGCCTCTTACCACAATCGTCCTCGGACCAATTTATCTTGAAAGGATAGGGTCAATTTGTGGTTCATAGGCTAAGATTTGGTCAATTAGATCCGGAGCAGTTCTGGCAGTGAAGAGGAGTTCTTTCATAGGTTTTGACACGAACCCATTTCTCCGGGCATCATCAAGGAACACACAAAGAAAATCATAAAATCCTTCAACGTTGTACAATCCAAGCGGTTTCTGGTGTATGTTCAGGTTCGCCCAAGATAACACTGTAAAATTTTCCTCCAATGTGCCCAAGCCACCTGGCAAAGCAATAAAATCATCAGCACGGTTAATCATTTCTATCAATCATTCAGACATACCTGGCACGATCAATTCCTCTCCGTTTGATGGTTCAATAAGATTTTCCTCTGTCATGGGTTTTGGAATGATTCCCAAAACATAACTGTCTCCTTCCTGTACAGCCTTTGAAACAATACCCATAAGTCCAAGATTTCCCCCGCCATATACTAAGTGCATATTCCTTGCAGCTAAGACTCGACCCAATTCTTGTGCTGCTTCTACGTATTGTGGTTTAACACCAACACTAGTACCGCAAAACACACATATGTTTTCAACTCGTCTTCTTGGCTTCCATGTTTTACTCTGGATGTCTTCAAAAGTGCAATGATGAGTTGAATTTATAACACCAGAAAATGGTGAGTAAAATAATAGCACTAGTACCTGCCAAATGACAATTAATAGTTAAACAGTAAAATAAATCGTGATAGTCAAAAAGGTCTGGATCATGTCGGAGAAAATAAAAGAAAACAGCAAAACAAATTACAATTATTAACAAAAGACAAATAGATATAATATTTACAAAAAAAAAAAATAGCGGCTTGAATGACGTCTATGCGTCAGGGACAAGTTTCCATCCAATTTTCTTATAAATTGGCAAACATGGTCTTTTTGAGTCAGATTCCCAAGACTTAACTGTTATCTTTCTTTTTGAAATTGTGCATATAACACACGAATTCCGTGATACATATATCCAATGGGATGCGTCTCAAGAGTTTTATATATATCATCCAAAGACTCCTTACTCAAGCCATCCCTAATGAAATTAATCTTATCTTCGCGGTTATCAGACATCATTCCTAAAGAACGACAACGAGTATCACAAAACATACGAGCACATTTATAACAAACACACATTCTTTTGGCTCTTCTCTTTTTAGCATAGGTGCTCTTTCCTAAACCAGGCAGATGTGAAATAAAAGAGTCAGAAGACTCACCTGCCAATCGGACCCGTGCTTCAATAATCCAACGAATATCAGTAGGAATACCTTTGATCATCAGTAGTCTCATCCGTTCCATGCGAGCTTTGTAGACTTTCATCAGAGATTTTTTAGGGAGAGAAGGAAATTGCTTGCGAAGATTTGCGAGAGCTTCTTCCATCGTGAAATGACTTTACCTACAAAAATTAAACACACAAAAATAAAACACACCAGATCACAATATATACACAAATTGCATGGGTTGCCTCCATGCCAGCGCTAAGTTTAAAGTCGTCAGCTAGACATGACTTCTCGAACGTTAAGCTAGATCTGAAAATGTGACACTTTCTTTTTGTCGCTCAAATTATTCTCCCCAATAGTGCTTGACATGCTTGTTTTTAACCTTGAATGTTTTGTTGGAGTCAGGATCACGTATCTCAACGGCTCTATCTGGTAAAATCTTGGTGATCACAAATGGACCTGACCACCGTGATTTTGGCTTCCATGGGAAGAATTTCACCCTTGATTTGTTTAACAGTACCTTCTGCCCTGGTTCCAGTTGTATGCGCACTAACTTCTCATCATGTCTCTTCTTGGCCTTTTCTTTGTACAATTTGGCATCCTCAAAAGGCTGATTGTGAAATTCTTCCAATTCGTTGAGCTGGTGGAACTTTTTCTCTTCTGTTGCTTGTAGTGCAAGAATTGGCTTTTTCAGTGCAAAAGACGATTTATCTTCAGGCTCCACAAGCAATTGACATGTTTTAAGTTTGTCATTAGAACTTTGCATTGCATTGGAGTTCTGAATGGTACTGTGTATCACATCAAGTCTGAAACATTCCTCATTCTTTTCATCATCTGGGAAATTCATGTCCTTGAAAACATTGAATGTTACTTCTTGGTCATGTACCCTCATGGTTAATTCTCCTTTTTGTACATGAATAATGGTTCGACCTGTAGCCAAGAATGGTCTCCAGAGGATGATTGGCACGTCTGCGTCTTCCTCCATATCAAGGACAATAAAATCTGCTGGGAAAATGAATTTGTCAACCTTAACCAGCACATCCTCAACTACGCCTCTTGGAAATACAAGCGTTCTATCAGCAAGTTGTAGAGAGACTGAAGTGGGCATTGTTTCTCCAATCTGCAGTTTCCTGAAAATAGAAAAAGGCATCAAGTTAACACTTGCACCTAAATCATATAAAGCCTTACCAAAGTTATGTTCTCCTATGATGCATGTATTGGTTTCTAATTAGGTCCCAAGATCATTATAAGCATGAATAACAAGTGTGAATACATCAACGGAGATAGCGGAATACTCACATCGACCGGTTAAGACGATTCGGCAACAAATAAAAATTTGTTTTTCCCTTCCAAGGTGCGCCCAAGCAGTGCAGATTTTCTGCCTCCAAAAAATAGATTTTGCTTCATCATTTTGAGTTTCGAACTTGCGTCAAACGGTTCCCGGCTCATGGGTAGACTTCCCTATCACCTTCGCATGTCTCGTAAGTGTGCTAGCACTTGAGATTTTGCCACAAAATCTCACTTTTGCTTCCTCCACTGCTCGGCAATTTCAGTGAAACCAGTGAGCAGAATTTGCCCCTCCATGGGCGTGAACTAGAGAGAAAGAAAGAGATATGAAATGTGTTTTTTTTTTTAGTTGTTAAACAATTCCAAAAAATGCTTTATATATTTTCCATAAAATATATTAAAGATTTACCAAATAAATTATCAAATAATTAAATGGTAAATGCTTTTCCAACCACTTGCACTATTCCACCAACTTACATCACTCAAAGTGACAAGTTGCTTTTTCAATCAATCAATCACATCATCAATCAAATGTCACATCACTCAAAGTGACGTTTGATTTGACGCTTGATGTGACGAATGATTTGATGCTTGATGTGACTTGCGTGCCGCACTCGAATTCGAAATGCGAATGCGCTCGCAATCACTCTCGGGCTCGGGTTCGCTAATTCCCAATTAGCGAATTTTCTGTTGCGTCGCAATTAAATGATTACGCCTAGCGAAATCACTATTCACGTCGCTAACGAATTAATTCTAAATTAACTCATTCGCCCGAATTAAAATCAAATTTTAATTCCGCGTCGAAATCCAATTTCGTTTAATATATCGAATATATTAATTTACCCGATTAATTCTAAATTAATCGTTCTCTCTCTTTAGACGATATTTTATCCCGGATAAAATATCTCCGTAATTAATCCCAGATTAATTTTCTCTCTCTTCGAATTAATCCTAGATTAATTAAAAGTGCGAGTCATACGTCATCGGTGAATCTTTGGGAAGCGACCCATGAGATCCCCGGATATGTTGGCAGTAAATACGGTCATCGGACTATCCAAACACGTAAGTACCTCGTACTACGTTTATACCGATTTACAAGACAAGGTTGGCCTCTAGTAAAGCGTCATGCCTACCCAATTCTCCGGAAACAGCCTTACAGGAATAAAGGATCTGTATCAGGCGTAGTATACACCGTATATTGTATTTCGATCCAGTATCAGATGGTCACGTGCTAGGCCTGGGGCTGGAATTATGTCTGCCCGTACGAAGCACATGTCGGATGTCTGGTAACTAGTCTCTATAATCGGATATACATGACCTAGTAATAATATCCCAATGGTTGCGCAGCACTTAAGAGCACTAATATTGTATCTTACGTGACATAATCTCCACTATGACTGGAGTGATACTTCTGTCTTGACATCACACCCAATACTCTACGATTCTCAATATACCCAGCATTGGCGTACGCAGAACCGGTTAAAGCCCTGGACGACCTTAACTAGAGTATATCGATTGTCGCAAGTATTAGCGGTGCAAGTCTCAGGTTAAGACCAAATACACATACCCTGATGTCGGACTTCCATAGACACATAGTCATACTACCAATGGAATTCCGAGGGGGTCTATCCAAAGCGAAGCTGTTTCCCGTACCATCGGTGAAACACAACCTCCTATTACACTTGCATGAGTATCTTATACCCAAATATATGAGAACTATGTCGTTGTGCCCTCACAACGCGCACAAGTGTAATACTAGTCTTTTACGTATTTATCGATGTCCAATCTCGATAATACTCTGACTAGGGATATTCAATGATTTATCCTTCGTGGACTGATAATGTCTCATATCATTCTCCGTCCAGGAACAAATCATAGGGACCTCTCATCATTTATACATCTAGATGATCTAATCACAAATGATAAGAGTGCAATCTCATTTGTCACATAGTTAATTTTTACAACAACACCATGATCTGTAAAAATAGTGACGCTATAGGTCATAACTGTCCAACAATCTCCCACTTGGCCTGTAGCCAGTCACTCGAGTGCCTAACACCCGAACTATGTACAGTTGGCTCAAATTACTGAGAAAAGGTTTTTCGTCAGCGGATTTGCATGATTATCGTCTGATGCGATTTATACGATCATCACATCACAATGATGTATGATCCGAACGAATCAGATGAATAGTCGAAGTATATATATGGATCATTGATGAGACCATTAACTCTTTAGCCTGTGCTGACGCCTAGCTCAGCTGCTAACAGAATTATATCTAATCTAATTAGATTTGTTTATCGACCCAGAAGGCTTCTATTGCTGCCTCAGCTGTAGTAATAATCTGCATTTGTTGTTTATTCGGTAACAGTATCTTGCTTGGAAGATTTCCAGCTCACTGTTCCGTTATTCAAACTTTATAGTACCGTTTGCGACTTTTAGCCGTCTTTATCGGTTATGAAACTTGCTACAGTGATCCCAGTCACTTCAAGTTCTCCATCTCCATAGACTAAGACAGCATCCTTAGTTCTCTAAGATACTAAGGGATGTTCTTACTTCAATCCAGTGGCTATCACTCGGATTGGCCTGTTTGTGAATCCATATGCTCAAAGCGTATGAGACACCAGGTAGCGTACATTTTTCAATGTACAATTTCTCAGAGAGTGTTAACAACTTTAAATCTACCCCAGTAGATCTTTATTCCTAGAATAAAGGTTGTTACTCCCAAGAATTCTACGGAGAATTTCTATGAAAGCCAAGCTTTCACCGATTGTTTTATGGGAATATCATTTCCAAGAAATGAATATATTATCATTATTTTATACTGGACATTTATTGTCAGTGCACTCTCACTAACCTTCTTATATACACAAGAATTATTTTCGTTTTGAGTCGAATCATATACCATTATGATTACATCAAAACGTCAGTTCCAAGAACCTAATGCTTGCTTTAATCCAAACATGGATCGAATAACCTGAAAACCTTGTTTGCTAGTTTTAGTACGAAAAAACCGTCAGGACGTTATAAACATCCTCCAAAAGGTTTCCTTTTCAGGAAAGCGATTTTCCTGTTAAGCTGACATATTTCATTTTTGAAACATGCAGCATTAGCAAGCATTATCCAAATGGATATACCGTGGCAACAGGTAAAAGGTTGAATCATTATCAACATAATGTTGATAATGATACCTTTCTGCTACAAGCCTAGCTTAGTACGTTGGTATGTTGTCATCCATGTATGTCTTCCTTGAAGCTTTATAAGTACCAATAGGCACAATGCCTTGCGGTACATCAACTAGTATCCAAACTTGTTGATATACATGGAATCCATTTCAGACTCATGACACTTTGTCATATTAGGGAGTCGATACCTTGTATCACTTCCTCATACGTAGTCAGTTGGTATACCTCTATAAGATAGACATCTTTATGAGGTGAGATCAGAAACCCATACCCCATATTGTTTTCTGACTCTCTCCGACTTACGCGGTTCTTGTGTATTCGAAGATTATTGGTAATAGTTTCATCCTTGATGAACTATCTGTGTTCCATTAAAGACTCGGTGCCATGAACAGTATTACTCCAATTTTCATCGAGTTTTACTATCCTCCCACTTACCACTGCATATCGGTATTCCTCTCAGGAAAACCGCATGGTGAGCAACAATCTAATTGTTCTCTTGTGAGTTGTATAAGTACTATACTTATCGTATCCCTAAGATAACTTACAATTGGTACTTATCCAATTTGGGTTTTAGTTTGGTATCATCCAAACATATGCCAAGCATACCCAAATTATCAGGAATGAGAAACCCGATTTCTTTCATGTTCATATTTAATATGAAATCTGTCTAACAGATTATAATGGAACCTTATTCTAAATAAGTTCTTGCACTATTTAAAGCTTATCCATTGAAGGAAATGGTAGCTCAAAGCGACTCATGATTAACCTTATCATGTCCAACAAGATTCGGTTACTCAGTTCGGACACACCGTCAAACTGACGTGTTCCGGGAGGAGTCCTCATTGAAAGAATACTTTACTCTTTCAAGTATGTAAGAAACTTATTGCTTAAGTATTTTCCATTACGGTCTTACCGTAACGGTTTAATACTATAGCTGATCTGTTTGTCTATTTCGTGTCGAAACTTAAAAGTTTCCGATATGTGTTCTTCAAAAGAAACACATAACCATAACGCGATGCCACATCCGTAAGGTCACGAAATATTTATATCCACTTTTAGCCTAGCTAGATATGGGCCCACTTTCTTCACTATGAACTAGGGTTAACAGATAGGTGGCATTTACACTTTTACCAAGTAAATAGTGTTTTAGGCACTTTGCCCAATAAACTAGATTCGTAGACTTTATTTGAATAGAATCAAATCATTCCTAGTACCCACTCCCCGAAAGTGTGGATATACGATTCTTGTTTAATTGTGTCCCAGACATCAATGCCACAATTAAGTTTCTTCTGATCAAATCAGTTGAGCTATTTATTTGTCATGTTATATATTTGAGATATTATTTATATTCAAAATATAAATGCTGTTATTCACATCTAATGTGTTTATCTCAATATCATCTTTATAAAATAAAACACTTTAGTGTTCTAAAATATAAAGGTTCACCGCAGCGGGTCAAACACTGATATAGAGATAATGTTCCTAGTCAAACTAGTTACATTATAACAGTTTCCAAATTTAGGTACACACCCGAAGATAGTTCCTAAACTTAGGTATCCACGGTTAAAACAGTGACTTTCGTCCCGTTTACAATTCGCAGATTAAATCTAACTGAAGTCAGTATCCTACTCACAGCAGATTCTGAACTTCAATATATATTTATGTATCACACTAAGTATCTAAAATCCAATTTTAATACTAGTAGTGAACATAATTTTGACAAACTTATTTGAAGTCAGAGCCTTGCTCGTCTTCAATTCCTTCATGTCTGCTTTGTCCAAACGGCAGTCACGCTTCCGCGATCCTGTTTGCCACATTTAGCAGACATTTTGGGATATGTCATTTATCTTCCCAGAAGATTATAATGATTTTGCATTTGCCGGTTTCAACACTCCAGAAGCCTTTGGCCAAGCCTTGGCCTTCTAGAATATCGAAGTAAGGTGCGTCTTGCGCTACTTGCCTTATTGCAAAGTTTTGACTTTGTCTCCTTGAGAATAGTCATTAACTCTCCAAGAGTTATAATTGGAATTAAGTACTTCTAAGATCTAATAAAAGATCTATGAAGATCCTTCAATTTCGTCATCATACTTTAAGGATCTAATCCTTAGTTCTGATTCAGAAATTAAGGAGTCTACTGCGGTAAGTATAATGGATTAAGCACTAAGGTTATCATCACATAATCTTCCCAAGATTATGCTCTACTGTTTGCTTAACTCCGGGCTTAGGCTTAATATATTATTTTATCAAATAAAATAACTTATTATATTTCCAGGACCATCCTGAAATTTATTCCTAATTTGAAAATTAAACCATTAAAATCAATTCTCCAGGATTATGTTTTAAATGACAATCTTTCAATTTTATCTTGATTTTAATAGTCCAACTATTTAATCATCGATTTAGGTACTATTTAATATAATGATTACTATAGTCCAACTATATAATCAACTATACTTTAATAGATTAAATTCAATTATATTGATTACTATAATCCAATTATAAAATCAACTATAAATGAATAGTTTGAATATATAGTCCAACTATTTATTAAAAACAACAATTTAAATATTAGTCCAACTAATACTTTTAATTTATATGACCAGTGATATTTGTTTGAGCGCGTATGGCGAGTAATTGAACGAATATTGCAAATTCAATTCTTGCCTCCCACTATTTTTCGGCGAGCCTCTAACCCTCTGTCGAGTACTCGGGAAACCGTGTTTCCTAGTGGGCTAGGATCCCGTTAAATATCACACAATCTTGACTTTGGCCAACAAATTGTATGATAATTAACTAGGTAGATCTCTAAGATCGATTGGATCCGATCCAATTCCTAGATCCGGTAGGGGGACATCCAAGTCCGAAACATATATCTTATATATGCCAATACATCCAATGTATTACCTAACCTATTTCCTCTGAATCAACTAAGCCTTGGCTTTGGCACAACAAACTTAGTGATACCAGTCAAGCGCGACCCATTGACCTTGAAAAGCTTCGTAATCAATGTCAATGGACAAGAAGTGGTCTTGACTTTGGCCAACAAACCACGACTTGGACATGACATTGACATGTAACAAAGCCTTCGTGATTCAAACACATCTTTGACAGACAAAGACCTTGACTTTGGCCAACAAACCAATGTCGTCTCGGATCTTGAGTGAGAATCACTCAATGGAAGGAATGACGCTTAATATATTGCGAGGGTTTTTCGAGTGCAAATTGGCAACCAATTTATTATCTTTGTTAAGGTCTCATCATCATACACCCTTAAACATGCATTCTAAACACATAATAAACCGCGTATGTAAAATAATAATGATATGCGGAATGATACTTTACACATTGATCCTAGATCAAATCTCTCTCTTTCTCTCTCCCGCTAGCACAAGTATTACTTCTACCCGTTACACTACACTTCTAAAGAAACCTCATTTACATCGAGGGGAATAGGTGAGAAGATAATACAAAGAGTATAGAGGTGATAAGGCTGGACACGCAGGTCCAATTTAATAAATCGAATTTATTACAACAATTTCTAAAATTGTCCCACCCGACTAATATCCATCCGATATACATTATTCATTCATCACAACCATGTATTCACACAAGCATGTTATCAATCAATCTAATCAAATTAATTAATCTGATAATTAGTGATCATCCAATGTTCAAACAACGATTTGATTTTGTGCGAGTTAAACTCGTCTTTGCGAATAAGTACTCAAAGTACGAATTCTCGAATTAAATTAAACTACATCATTAAATCCAATTTAATATGCATTCAATTCTAATTCGTCATTTAATTCCAAATTAAATACTACACTTTATTAATGAACTTTTACGACTTAAATTCCAAATTTAATCGCAACGGGTTTCAAAACCCGATTAACGTCCAACGTCAATTTAATTAAAGTCCAATGGGCTTTTAATTGATTTCTCTAGGCGTGGACTTTTGGTCAACTCGGGTCAAACCGAAAACCAAAGTCCAATTCGGGAGTTACCCCAAAAGCCCATAAATCAATTTTGGCCCATTAGGCCCAATTAAACTTTAAAGTCCATTAAGTCGCATTTGGGCTTTATGGTGGCGGTTTTGGCCCCAATTGGATCCAATCCAATTTGCCTTAACCCAACTTTGTACAACAAAGCCCATTAAGCCCAATAACAACACTAAAGGCCCAAATCCAATTTTAAGCCCAATTAATTAAATACAAAAATTCCAAATTTCATACTTTAATTAACCAAAGTGCATTAACATAATTAATCACCCAAATCATTTATTTCCAAAACAAAAATTAGGCTAATTAATCATGCCATCTACATTAATTAGTGTCCAACACATTTTATCAAAAATCAAACCCATTATACATGCTTTAGGTCTCGGCCAAGGGAGTGATTTTTATCCGATTCGAATTCAATCCATTAATTTCACAATCGATATTAAATCCACATCCCGAATGACTTCCAACACATCCAATGTCCCAAAATCAAAAAATCCAAGACTTAATAGGGCATATCCAATTCGGCCAAGTAAGGAATTTGGGGATTTTTGTTCAATTCAAAATTCAATCCAATTAATTTCAAATTAACATTATCCATCATGATTCCAACTCATCCAATGAATCAAAATCAAAAATTCCATGATTCCACACGAACCCTAACATTCGGCCAAGGTAAGTATATTGGGGAAAAATTGTTCCAAACCATTTTACTGAAATTGATCTAATCAATTTTCAATTAAACGTGTTATAAGCATACTCAAACATCCATTTTATTTAAATCATGCTCAAAACAAGTTTACCCAATTTTAAGCCCTAAATATTTTCATGCTCAAACCTAGGCTCTTGACGCCATTGTTGGTTTCTAATTAGGTCCCAAGATCATTATAAGCATGAATAACAAGTGTAAATACATCAACGGAGATAGAGGAATACTCCCATCGATCGGTTGAGACGATTCGGCAACAAATAAAAATTTGTTTTTCCCTTCCAAGGTGCGCCCAAGCAGTGCAGATTTTCTGCCTCCAAAAAATAGATTTTGCTTCATCATTTGAGTTTCGAACTTGCGTCAAACGGTTCCCGGCTCATTGGTAGACTTCCCTATCACCTTCGCATGTCTCGTAAGTGTGCTAGCACTTGAGATTTTGCCACAAAATCTCACTTTTTCTTCCTCCACTGCTCGGCAATTTCAGTGAAACCAGTGAGCAGAATTTGCCCCTCCATGGGCGTGAACTAGAGAGAAAGAAAGAGATATGAAATGTGTTTTTTTTTGAGTTGTTAAAACAATTTCCAAAAAATGCTTTATATATTTTCCATAAAATATATTAAAGATTTACCAAATAAATTATCAAATAATTAAATGGTAAATGCTTTTCCAACCACTTGCACTATTCCACCAACTTACATCACTCAAAGTGACAAGTTGCTTTTTCAATCAATCAATCACATCATTCAATCAAATGTCACATCACTCAAAGTGACGTTTGATTTGACGCTTGATGTGACGAATGATTTGATGCTTGATGTGACTTGTGTACCGCACTCGAATTCGAAATGCGAATGCGCTCGCAATCACTCTCGGGATCGGGTTCGCTAATTCCCAATTAGCGAAATCACTATTCACATCGCTAACGAATTAATTCTAAATTAACTCATTCGCCCGAATTAAAATCCAATTTTAATTCCGCGTCGAAATCCAATTTCGTTTAATATATCGAATATATTAATTTACCCGATTAATTCTAAATTAATCGTCTCTCTCTTTAGACGATATTTTATCCCAGATAAAATATCTCCGTAATTAATCCCAGATTAATTTTCTCTCTTCGAATTAATTCTAGATTAATTAAAAGTGCGAGTCATACGTCATCGGTGAATCTTTGGGAAGCGACCCATGAGATCCCCGGATATGTTGGTAGTAAATACGGTCGTCGGACTATCCGAACACGTAAGTACCTCGTACTACGTTTATACCGATTTACAAGACAAGGTTGGCCTCTAGCAAAGCGCCATGCCTATCCAATTCTCCGGAAACATCCTTACAGGAATAAAGGATCTGTATCAGGCGTAGTATACATCGTATATTGTATTTCGATCCAGTATCAGATGGTCACGTGCTAGGCCTGGGGCTGGAATTGTGTCTGCCACGTACGAAGCACATGTCGGATGTCTGGTAACTAGTCTCTATAATCGGATATGAATGATCTAGTCATAATATCCCAATGGCTGCGCATCACTTAAGAGCACTAATACCGTATCTTACGTGACATCATCTCCACTATGACTGGAGTGATACTTTCGTCTTGACATCACACCCAATACTCTACGATTCTCAATATACCTAGTATTGGCGTACACAGAACCGGTTAAAGCCCTGGACGACCTCAACTAGAGTATATCGATTGTCGCAAGTATTAGCGGTGAAAGTCTCAAGTTAACACCAAATACACCTACCCTGATGTCGGACTTCCATAGACACATAGTCATACTACCAATGGAATTCTGAGGGGGTCTATCCAAAGCGAAGCTGTTTCCCGTACCATCGGTGAAACACAACCTCCCATTACACTTGCATGAGTATCCTATACCCAAATATATGAGAACTATGTCGTTGTGCCCTCACAACGCGCACAAGTGTAATACTAGTCTTTTACGTATTTATCGATGTCCAATCTCGATAATACCCTGACTAGGGATATTCAATGATTTATCCTTCGTGGACTGATACTGTCTCAATCATTCTCCGTCCAGGAAAAAATCATAGGGACCTCTCATCATTTATACATCTAGGTGATCTAATCACAAATGATAAGAGTGCAATCTCCTTTGTCACATAGTTAATTTGTACAACAACACCATAATCTGTACAAATAGTGACGCTATGGGTCATAACTGTCCAACAACATGGAATGGTAAAATTGTCAGGATCTTTCAACTTTTGGGGAAGCTTCCTTTGAATGATAGCACTGCATTCTTTCGTCAATGCTATTGTCTCGTAATCTCCCAATCTTCATTTCGTGAAAGAATGTTTTTTCATGAATTTTACATAGTTGGGCATTTGTTCCAAGGCTTCTGCAAATGGAATGTTGATGTGCAGCTTTTTGAACACTTTAGGAATCGAGCAAATTGCTTGTCCAGATTGTTTTTCTGAAAACGCTGAGGAAAAGGTGCAGGTGGAGTGATCTGTTCTTTTTCCGTTGCTTCTTTTTCCTCCATCTGTTGCTTTGTTTCTTTTGGAATATCTTCAATTGTTGCCTTGATTCCAACATCTTTGTTGATTTCACTACCGCTTTTTAACATGATGGAATGACATTGCTCATTTCCCATGTTCCTTGGATTTGGTTCTGTGTTGCTGGGAAGATTACCTGGCGGTCTGTAACTCTGAGGATTAGCCAGTTGTCCGATTTGATTCTCCAGTGCTTTGATGGAAGCAGATTGATTCTGAAACATAGCATCGTACTTTTTTAACTGAGCCAGCACTTCTGCTATTCCTGGTTCATTTGCCTACTCCTGGCCTTTGTTCTGTTGCTGGAATCCAGGTGGTGGATAGTTCTGCTATTGGAATCCATGTGGTGGATTGTTCTTTTGCCCTGAATTGTTGTTCCATGAAAAATTGGGATGATTCCTCCACCCTGGGTTGTAGGTGTTGGAATATGGATTGTTCCCCTGTCTGTTGAAATTGTTGACAAAATTCACCGTCTCTTCAATTTGGTTCGGCTCTGGTGCTCCTCCATATGGTGAACTTGTGGATCCAGTGGTAAGAGTCTCCATGAATTTGCATATCTGATCCAGCTTGGCGTTGACTGCTGTATTGGCTCCACTTTCATAAATTCATGTAGTTCTTTGGATCATGCTCATTTCTGTTGGCCACATGGAATTGTTGTTGGCCATTTCTTCAATTAGGTCTCAGGCTTGATCTTCTCCTTTTGCCATTAAAGCTCCTCCAGCAGCAGCATCGATTGTGGTTCTCATTATTCTAGAAAGTCCATTATAGAATGTTTGGACTTGAAGCCATTTTGGAATCTCATGGTGAGGACATTTCCGGAGCAAATCTTTGTACCTTTCCCAAGCTTCGTAGAGAGTTTCCGAGTCTTGTTGTACAAATGATGTGATGTCATTCCTCAATTTTCCAGTTCTGGCTGGTGGAAAGTACTTTGCAAGAAATTTGGTGGCTAAAGTGTTCCAAGTTGTGATGGAACCTGCAGGTAGTGAATGTAGCCAAGCTTTAGCTCTGTCCTTCAATGAGTATGGAAAAACACGCAGTCTCATTGCTTCTTCAGCTTCTCGGTTGTAATTGAAAGTGTCGTAAACTTCCAGGAAGTTGTTGATGTGAGTATTAGGATCTTCAGTTGCATTCCCCCCAAACTGAACTGACTGCTGAATCATCTGAATGCATGTTTTGATGTCACCCGCATTAGCTGGTAAGGGAGGAAGTACAATACATGAAATGAGTCTGTCAACCACCGGAATGGTTCTGTCTCGAATTGGAATTGGTGGTGCAACTTCCAAAGGTTCAGGTTCCATGTTGACTAAAGTTTCTTGGGCTTCTCGCCTTTCCCTTCTCAACTGTCCGATGGTTCTTTCAATTTCTGGGTCAAGCGGTCGAAGTTCAAAGCTTCTGGTTCATCTCATGAAGTTTCTAAGAACCTAAAATACAAGAAAACAGAAATAATAAGTAAAAAGAAATTAGATACAAGTAAAGGTATATAACCCCAACCTAATAGTAAGAGATAAATAAGTCCCCGGCAACGGCGCCAAAAACGTGACCGGTGCAATCACACGCGTATAACGCAAACGCACGTATCGTTCAAGTACTATAAAAAGTATCTATCCCACGAGGACTTAATACCTAATCTATTAATTTTATTAGGTCAAATGATTACTAATATCTAACAGGTTGATTGATTGATTTGAAATGGTGATGATTCTAAATTTAAAAACAAGTAAATAAAATTGCACGAAAGTAGGTTTAAGAAAATTCAATATTAAAAACTATCCAGGGTTGTGAATCTTTCTAATATTTTTTAAAAGATGAAGTGGTTATTTCATGTTTGTGTAATAAATCGGTTTACTAACCTGTAACACTAAATTATGTGAAAGCCTTTGTCGATTGTCAGACACAAATACCCAGTTTAACCCAATTGAACCATATGTCTATGTCAACCAAATTACCTGGATTCATTAAGTTTAAGTTCCAATTATGGCTACCCCGCCCAAAAGGTATATGTCTATCCTGTAAGGAAATCTATTAAAGGGCTATATATCCTCAAGGAAGATCGTGGGCTATTAAGTCTAAGGCTGAAACCTAAAATTCCTTTGTCAAGTTTATTTTACATTTACCAGATCAATCTTATTAGTGGCCAATTAACAAGACGCATTAAGCTTAAGACTTAATATGTAAACCTTTAAATTACCCAAACTATAAAATAACCTCTTATAAACCGGTGATATTAGAAGTCATCACAACCCTAGATAACTAATTAGTTACAACACATAACTAGGGCTAGTAAGAACTTGAAAGTAATAGACATAAATTAAAAATGCTGAAAAGTAATTGCGGTAAAGTAAAAGTTGAAAAGTAAATTACAATAAAATAAAATGCTAAGGTAAAAGGATCAACTTTTACTATTTACTATTTAGATATCTCTCTTAATATAATATATTAACTTGTGATTATTTTACCAACCGTCCATATAGGCGGTAACCTGATTAAGGCAAATTAAGTCCAACTAGCTATAAAGGCAGAACCAAAATAAACCTGCCATATAGGCGGTAAGAAAATTTAATTACCAACCGACCAATCTGGCGGTATCCTTGATTAGTCAGGTTTAAACCAGATTAAAATGAATTACCAACCGACCAATATAGCGATATCCTTTTTAAGTCAAATTTTAAATAGTGAATATATTATATTTAAGGGAGATTAATCGAAATAGCAATAGTAAAAGAATTACCTTTCACCCTAGCAGGGGGAAGTTACCTCCTCATGGTGAATAGTAAAAACTGTAAAAAGTAAAGAAAGTAAATTACTATTATTACAGAACGTAATTAAAAGTTAATTACAAAACTAAAATTTAAATGAAACTAGATAGAAAACTCTCTATTTACATCAGATAATTCAGAGAGGAAGGTACATCTGAAACTGAAATTTCGAGCTCTATTTATAGGCGTCAGTAGGGTGTCCGCGTCGCGACGCGCAGCTCACGTCGCAACTCGCGTGATTGTCGACGTGGCAGCTTCTGCTTCATCGCGTGGGATTCTGGATAAGGTGATAAGGTGACACGTGGTAAGGCGGCTGGGAGCTGAATGATTGAGCTGACGTGGCGGCTCGTGATTGGCTGATTTCATATTCTTATCTGCCACGTGTCAATTCGGATAAATGAGTCAATAATTGAGCTGACGTGGCGCTGATGTGGCGATGATGTGGCACTGACGTGGCGACACATGGCGAAAGTGACTTTCGGTACCATAAAATGATGACACGTGGCACGATGTGATTGGCTGATGATGATGTGGCACGATGTGATTGGCTGATGATGATGTGGCGGTGACATGGCATGTTGACTCGGTCAACTGGTGATGTGGATGATGACATGGAGTGACACGTGGCTATGGTGACTGTCGGCATCGTAGGATGATGACACGTGGCACGGTGCACGTTAGCAGATCGGCTGTGATGGTGACACGTGGCACGGCGCACGTTAGCAAAGTCAAACTTCTCAGATTTTGACTTGTGGACCCGACGCACGTTAGCAGGTCTTGGTGCATGTTAGGCGTCGTGACGCCACAGGCTTGCGCATCGCGACGCGTCAAAATTACCAAAATGCCATTTTGTCCAATTTTCACTGTTTTGGCTCCAAATCACCTCCAGAGAGTCCTGAAACTTTATTTATATACAGATTAACACAAAACACATCAAAATATTCACAAAACTCAAGAAACTATACAAAATATCAGGTCAAATGAGTGGGAAATAGTGATATAATTATCACTCATCAGTTGTACGGTGACAGTAGTGAAACTACTAGATACGATGTAACTAGCAAGTTATTCAGGATAAAGATGAAGGATGAGACTACAGGCTCCAATCATGTGCTTCAAATGATCAATTTGATTGATCAAACAAATACTTTTAATCCAGGACTAACGTTCAAGATTAATGTAGATTTGATCCTACAGTCCTTGACTCCCACCTTTAAGGGCTTTATTTCCAACTTCAACATGAACAAGTTGATTATATCAACTAGGTCACTTAGTGAGCTTCATGGCTCATTAAAGACTTATAAAAAAAATCAAAAACATCTTGAAGGTTGAAGGAAATGATAAATGGGTTGTTCTTGTCGTCTTTGGGCCTCACAATGGCAAGAAAAATGAAAAGGGCAAGAAAAAAGCCTCCAAGAAATCTAAGCCCACTGGAGGCATATCGAAGAAATGGAAGGAAAAGAAGGCCTAAGATGAGTGCTTCTATCGCAAGAAGAAGAGACACTGGAAAAGGAATTGTCCTTAGTACCTTGTGAGCTTGAAGAAGTAAAAACAAATATGTCATTGTTCTTTGTTATTGAAATGGATCTTGGAATAAGTTCCATATCTCATTCATGTATTTTAGATTCTACTACTATCTCACATATTTGTATGTCTCCGCAGATTCTAAATAGTGAGAGGTTGCTTATGGAAAGAGAAGTGGTCCCTAAAGTTGGGAATGGAGAGCTTGTCTCCGCAACCACCGTAGGGACATGTCAACTTCCTATGCCATCAAGACATTTAATTTTATTAGATAAAATTTTATAATTTCCTAGTGCAATAAGAAACATTATTTCCATTCTAGAATTGACAAAATGTAATTATGAATTTCATTTGATCAATGAGAAATATAATATTTATTATATGAATAAATTTATTGGTGTTGCACTAAATGTAAATGGATTGTATGTTTTGCAAATGAATGAAAACCATAACAAAGAATTAAATACAATAACAATAAAAAGACCAAAAGAAAACCCCAATTCAAGATTCATTTGGCACTTAAGATTAGGTCATATTAGAGAGAAAATAATTTCACAATTGGAGAAGGAAGGCTTACTTCCTTCATTAGGTTTAGAACTTTATCCAACTTGTGAATCATGTCTCATAGGAAAAATGACCAAATCACATTTTGTAGGACAAAACGAAAGAGCCAAAGAGACCTTGGAACTCATACATACTGATGTGTGTGTCATTTATCATAGTGGCCAAAAGTGATTTTTAATACTTCGTTACTTTCACTGACGATTGTTCAAGATTTTGGTATTTGTACATAATAAAACATAAGTCAGAAACTTTTGAAAAGTTCAAAGAGTATAAGAATGAAGTAGAAAATCAATTGGGAAAAAGTATTAAAAATCTAGCATCTGATCGTGGAGGAGAATACTTAAGTACCGAATTTCAAGAATATCTCAAAGAACATGGAATAGTGTCACAGTTAACACTTCCTTACACACCTCAGCATAACGGTGTCCCTAAAAGGAGAAATTATACTATATTGGATATGGTACGTTCCATGATGAGTTTTGTTGATATACAAACGTCCCTTTGGATATGCTCTCCAAATAGCCTTGCATGTTTTAAATAGAGTTCCGACCAAATCCACTCCCAAAACCCATATGAGATATGGTATAGGAACGTCCTAATTAGGATATTTGAAGATTTAAGATAATACAGCTTATGTAAGGAAAGTCATTACAGAAAAGGTAGACTCACGATCTGAAAAAAGGTCAATCATAGGATATTTCAAGGATTCGATGAGATATTACTTCTACATTCACTCTAATCACAAAATAGTGGTTAGTAGGAATGCTACCTTCCTTGAGGACCGTTTGGTTCAAGAAGGAGGGACTGGGAAAGAAATGGACCTAGATGAGGAAGTCTCTCAAGAGAATATAGAAAAATGAATTGACTGACCTTAGAAGGAACCAGACAAGTAGAACAAGAAGCATTGTTGGACAATTATAACCCATAACATCACTATTCGATGGTGTTTTTATACAAATTTACTATGTGACAAAAGAAATTGTTATTTTATCATTTTGTAATTGGATTACTTGGATATATAAATTATAAAAGTCCTTATGATTAGTTCCGGATTAATAATATATGAGACAATATTAATCCACGAAAGGTTTAATCATTAAATATCCATAGTCGTAGTATTATCGAGACTGGACATCGATAATGCGCAATAGGCTAGTATTACACTTGTGCGCGTTATGGAAGCTTAACGGTATAGTTCTCATATATTTAAGTATTAGATACTTATGCAAGTGTGATAGGAGGTTCTGTTAGCCGTTGGACTGGGAACAACTTTTCTCTGGATAGACCCATCGGAATCCCATTGGTAGTATGACTATGTGTCTATGGGAATCCGAATCAAGGTAGGTGTATGTGGTCTTAACCTAAGACTTACATCGCTAATACATGCGACAATCACTATACTTTGGTTTTGGTCGTCCGGAGCTTTAACAGGTTCTGTGTACGTCTAGACCCGGCCGGCGGTTCGGTTCCGGTTCGGAACCGAACCGAACCGGCCGGTTCCCGGTTCCACACTTAAGTGGAACCGGAACCATAAACCGGACCGGAACCGAACCGGTCGGTTCCGGTTCGGTTACAGTTGCCCTTTTGGTTTTTTTTTTTAATAATAAATTTAAAAAAAAAATAATTCTATAATCGTAATGTTTTTTCAAACTATCACATCATTTTTATATAATTATTTTTTATAAAATTCTTTTAACATATAATCATTTTTATAGCCAACTCTTGGCTAGTGTTTTCTTCATATAAGCGATGTGGGATATTTGTTAGTTGGCTATTGTGTCCCACATCGCTTATATAAAGAAGTCAATAACCAAGAGTTGGTTATAAAAAGAAGATTTTTAAACCTCCTTAAAAATTGACTATTGTGCTCAAGGTTGCAATTTTAAACCTCATTATTATTAATAAAAAAAATTGATATTTACTTGTGGAACCTCACGGTTCCAAGTAAATAAATTTTTTTTTTTTTTACTTTCGGTTCCAACCGGTTCGGTCAGGGTGAGAACCCTAACCGAACCGGTTAGGTTCCGGTTCGGTTCCGATTCCGAACCGGAACCTTGGTCGGGTCTATGTACGTCTCTTCTGGGTATACTGAGAATCGTACTATATTGGGTGTGATGTCAAGATGGAAGTATCACTTCAGTCATATGGAGACGATGATCACACAAGGATACAGAACTAGTACTCTTAAATGTGCAGCTATCGGGATAATATGACTAGGTCATGATTATCCGATTATAGAGACTAGTTGCTAGTGATCCGATATATGCTTCGTACAGGGCAGACACAATTCCAGCCCCAGGCCTAGCATGTGACATCCGATACTAGATCGTAATACGCAATCCTTGTATACTACGTCTGATACAGATTATATATATTCCATGTTGAATATATTTCTGGAGAATTAAGTAGGCACGGTGCTTTGCTAGAAGCCAATAATGTCTTGTAAATCGCCAAGAACGTGGTACGGGGTACGCACGTGTTGTAAGTGTTCTAGACATGCCACGGGATCTCTAAGCGTGATTCGTGTGTGAATAAAAATAAAAAATAAGTTGCCGAAGACTTACATTGATCGGTTGAGTTCAAAACTTTTCATGGATGTGGAAGCTTCCAAGCTCATGGGTGAGTATCCATATTACCTTCATTTGACTCCCATAAATACTAGTAAGAACAAATGGAATAAATTTTGTCTCCCAAGGAGAAGCAAATTTTGCCCCAGAGAGAGGGAAGCAATCGGCCCATTTTACTCTTCAAAAGAGAAGCCATTTGCTTTTCTTTCTTTCGGTCTTGAAGAGAGAAGTCAGAGAGCAGTCTTTTAAAAGAAGCTAATTGGTTCTCGTAAAACCAAGAGAAGAAGCCAAAAATTGCCTTTGCTTTTCGTTCGGCCGAATCTATAAAGTCAGAGAGAAAGCAGTCATTCATATTGAACCTTTCGGCCTTAACAAAGATAAATAAGTGGCCACAGGCTATTTGGCATTTTGCTCAATTTTTAATGAGAGGCCATTTGGCCAAATCTAAGAAAATGAACAACAGCCACATTTCCAAAATTAAAAGCAATATTGCTTTCGGCCAGTGAAGAGAGAGATAAAATGAATTTCCAAAATTCTTTAATTAATTGTATTATGTTTTTGGTAGGTGTGGAGTATATCAAATCCAATTTATTACATTCCCAACCACTTATATCAATTGTTGACAGTTGATGTCAGTCATGGGTCCCACCTATTTAATTCAAAATTTGGTTGGCTTACACAATACAATTTGGGCCCGGTTCGTTTAATCTGGCTAAACGAATTTTCCGTCGCGGTATAATTAAATCCAATTTAATTAAATAATAATGTCTAGCAAAATTATTACGGAAGTTGCTTCGCGAATTAATTCCAAATTAATTCGTTCGCTAGAATTAAAATCCAATTTTAATTCCGCATTGAAATCTAATTTCAATTAATATATCTAATATATTATTTTAGCCCAATTAAATAAATTAAATAATAAAATCTGATTTAACTATTAAATTTATTTTACCGATTAATTCCAAATTAATCGCGTTCTCTCCTCTCGACGAATTTAATCCCAGATAAATTCTCGACGCAATTAATCCCAGATTAATTTTTTCTCTGATAGTTAATCCCAGATTAATTATTGCCGTAATTAATCCCAGATTAATTTTCTCTCTCTCAAAATTAATCCAGATTAATTTTGTTCGAGTCAAATATCATCGGTGAATCTTTGGGATGCGACCCAAGAGATCCCTGGATATGTTGGCAGTAAATACGGTTATCGGACTATCCGAATACGTGCGTACCCGGTACCACGTTCCTACCGATTTACAAGACATGGTTGGCTTCTAGCAAAGCACCGTGCCTACCCAATTCTCCAGAAATATTATTCTACGGAATACATGATCTTTGTGAGGCGTAGTATACGTAGTATTGCGCATTACGATCCAGTATCGGATGTCACATGCTAGGCCTAGGGCTGGAGTTGTGTCTGCCATGTACGAAGCATATATCGGATCACTAACAACTAGTCTCTTTATGATCGGAAAGTCATGACCTAGTCATACTTCCCCGATGGCTGTAGCACTTAGAGTACCAGTTCTGTATCCCTGCGTAACCATCATCTCCATATGACTGAAGTGATACTTCCGTCTTGACATCACACCCAATACACTACGATTCTCAATATACCCAGAAGAGGCGTACACAGAATCTGTTAAAGCCCCGGACGATCAAAACCAAAGTATATTGATTGTCCCAAGTATTAGTGATGCAAGTCTAAGGTTAAGACCAAATACACCTACCCTGATTCGGATTCCCAGAGACACATAGTCATACTACCAATGGGATTCTGAGGGGTCTATCCAGAGCGAAGCTGTTTCCGTACCATCGGTAAATAGAACCTCCTATTACACTTGCATGAGTATCCAATACCTAAATATATAAGAACTATGATGTTACGCTTCCATAACACGCACAAGTGTAATACTAGCCTATTCCGCATTATCGATGTCCAGTCTCGATAATACTACGACTAGGGATATTTAATGATTAAACCTTTGTGGATTAATATTGTCTCATATCTTATTAATCCGGAACTAATCATAAGGACTTTTATCATTTATATATCCGAGTAATCCAATTACAAATGATAAAGGAGCAATTTCCTTTGTCACATAGTTAATTTGTACAAGAACACCATGATCTGTACAAATAGTGATGCTATGGGTCATAATTGTCCAACAATCTCCCACTTGGACTATAGCCATTCACTCAAGTGTCCTACACCTGAACTATGTACGGGTCGCTCAAACTTCTGTTGAGAAATAGCTTTCGTCAGCGGATTTGCAAGGTTATCATCTGATACGATTTATTTGATCATCACATCGCCACGATGTATGATCTTACGAATCAGATGAATTAGTCAAAGTACATACTTGGATCATTGATGAGATCGCAATTCTTTAGCCTGCGTTGTAGCTTAGCTCAGCTGCTAAGAGAACTACTCCTAATCCAATTAGGATTATATAGATCAAAAAATACTTCTTTTGCTGCCTCAGCTGCAGCAATGTTCCGCTCTTGTTGTTTATTCGGCAACAGTATCTTGCTTGGAATATTTCCAGCTCACTGTTCCGTTGTTCAAACTATATATGTACCCTTATTTCGACTTACAGTCGTTTTCATCGGTTTGGAAACTTACAACGGTGAACCTAGTCACTCCAAGTTCTCCTTCTCCATAGCTTAAGAAAGCATCCTTGGTTCATCCAAGATACTCAAGGATGTTCTTAATTTCAATCCAGTGACCATCACCTGGATTGGCCTTGTAGCGTCTACATATGCTCTAAGCATATGAGACATCAGGTCACGTACATATCAAAACTTACGAATACTGAGAGAGTGTCAGCAGCTTTCTAGATCTATCTCAGTAGATCTTTAATCCTAGAATAAAGCATACTTCTCCCAAGTATTCCATGGAGAATCTTAATAAAAGCCAAGTTTTTACCGATTATATTATAGGAATGTTATTGTTAAGAAGCAATACACAATCATCATATAGGACAATCATTGTCAGTGCACTCTCGCTAACCTTCTTATATACATAAGAATCATATTCATTTTGAATTAAATCATATACCATTATGATTACATCAAAACACTGGTTCCAAGAACGCAATGCTTGCTTCAATCCATAAATGGACCGGTTTAACTTGCAAACCTTGTTTGCATGTTTTGGCACGACAAAACCGTCAAGATGTTGCATACAAACATCCTCCAAAAGGTTTTCGTTAAGGAAAGCGGTTTTGGCGTCCAGCTGTCATATTTCATAAACGAAATATGCAGTTATAGCAAGATTTATCCGAATGGATTTAATCATGGCAACAGGTGAAAGAGTTTCGTCGTAGTCGACACTATGTCGTTGACGATACCATTTCTGTATAATCCTAGATGTGTACATTTGTGTTTCCATCCATGTATGTCTTCTTTGAAGACTTATATAGTACCAAGAGACACAATGCCTTCTGGTATATCAACTAGTATCCAAACATGGTTGGTATACATGGAATCCATTTCAGACTTCATGGTACTTTGCCATAAAAAGAGTCGATACCTTGTATCACTTCCTCATACGTAGTCGGTTATTGTGTATTAGAAAATTGTGGTACAGTTTCATCCTTGATGAACTGTTGGTGTTCCGTGAGGACTCGGTGCCTGGAACAGTATTACTCTAATTTTCATCGAGTTTTACTTTCCTCCCACTTACCACTGCATATAGGAATTCCTCTTAGGTAAACCGCATGGAGAGCAACAATTACATTGTTCTCTTGTGAGCTGTATAAGTACTATACTTTGGTTTCCCTAGGACAACCTATAAATAGGCACTTATCCGATTTGGGTTCTAGTTTGGTATCATCCAAACGTATGCCCAGCATTCCCAAATCTTCAGGAATGGGAAACCCGGTTTCTTTTCTGTTCATATCTAATATGAAGTCTGTCTAACAGATTTTTATGGAACCTTATTCAAAATAAATATTGCACTGTTTAATGTGTATCCTCAGAAGGAAATTAGTAGCTCAGAGCGACTCATCTGTTTAAGAATTGTCCATCATGGTCTGACCGCAATGTTTTAATACTTTTACCAGTCTGTTTTCTTACTTCGTGTTGAAACTCTTTGAATTTATCAAAAGTTTCTGACTTGTGTTTCATAAGATACACATAACCGTAACGCGATGCCACATCCATAAAGGTTACGAAGCATTCATATCCACCTCTAGCCTAGCTAGACATGGGCCCACTTACGTCACTATAAACGAGGGCTAACAGATCGGTGACACTTGCACTTTTACCAAGTAAAAAGTGTTTTAGGCATTTTGCCTAATTAAACTAGATTCGTAGAAATCATTTGAATTAGAATCAAATATGTCCTAGTATCCACTCTTCGAAAGTGTGGATATACGAATCTTGTTAATGCATCTCATATGACAATGCCATAAATAAGTCTCATTTGATTTACTCAATTTGAGCTATTTGTTTGTCATGTTATATGTTTGAGATTCATTTATATTCAAAATATAAAGACCATTATTTACATCTAATGTAAATATCTCGATATCATCTTTATAAACAAAAACACCCGGTGTTTCGGAATATAAAGGTATACCCGCAACGGGTTAAACTAGAAACATAGATAATGTTCCTAGTCAAACTAGATACATTATAACAGTATCCTAATTTAAGTACATGCCGAAAGGTCAGTTCCAAAAGTTAGGTTCCTACGGCCAAACGACTACTCTCGTCCTATTTCCGACTTGTAGGTCAATCTCATCTGAATTCAGTCTCTTGCTAATCAGCAGATTCTGCACATCAGTACATATTTATGTATTTTTTACATCCAGTATTAAAATCCAATTTTAAAACCATTAGTGAACATGTTTATAACAAACATACTTGAAGCCGGAAACTTGTCCCGCCTTCACTTCCTTCATGTGTGCCTTGTTCATACTGCAGTCACACTTCTAGTGACCTCGTTTGCCACAGTTTAGGCAGACAACCTGGGATATGTCCTTTTAAGAAGCTTTGGCTGTGCATAACAGATTGAGCACTAATGTTATCATCACAATGAGTCTTCCTAAGCTCATGTTCTACTATTCGCTCAACTCCAGGCTCATGCTTGAGAGGTTTCTCTATCAAATAGAATAACTTCTCAGCTCTCATGACTATCCTGAAGTTCTATTCCCAATCAGAAAATTAAAGTCGTTAAAGACATTTTCCCCAGGATTATGTCATTTGACGCTAATCTTTCAGTCATCTTGATTGCTATAATCCAACTATCCAATCAATGATTTCGGGTACAATTAAATATAATGATTATTATAGTCTAACTATATAATCAACTACAATTGATTGGTTACATTCAAATATATTGATTACTATAATCTAATTATATAACCAACTACAAATGAAGTATTTTGAATACAGTCTAACTGTTAAATAAAATAACAATTGAATATTAGTCCAACTAATATATTTAATAATTAATGACGAAAAATAAAATGAGAGCGTATTGGCAAGTATCTAAACGAAATTACAAATTTAATACTTGCCTCCCACTATTTTTCGGCGAGCCTCTAACCCTCTGTGCAGTACTCGGGAAACCTAGTTTCCTAGTGGGCTAGGATCCCGTTAAATAACACACAACCTTGACTTTGGCCAACAAGTTGTATGAAACTTAACTAGGTAGATCTCTAAGATCAATTGGATCTCATCCAATTCCTAGATCCAATAGGTGGACCTCCAAGTCTGAAACATATATCCAATATATGCCAATATATCCAATATATGCCAATATATCCAATATATTCCCTAACATTTTTCCTCTGAATCAACTAAGCCTTGGCTTTGGCTCAACAAGCTTAATGAAACCAGTTAAGCGTGACCCATTGACAGTGGGAAAGCTTCGTAATCGAGGTCGATGAACAAGAAGTGACCTTGAATTTGGCCAATAAATCACAACTTGCCCAAGACGTACGATATGGAACAAAGCTTTCGTGATTCAAACACATCCGTGATGGACAAAGGTCTTGACTTTGGCCAACAAACCAATGCCAATCTTGGATCTTGAGAGAGAATCACTCAATGGAAGGAAAAACGCTTAATATAAAATGAGGGTTTTTGTCGCGATTTGGCAACCAATTTATTTTCTTTAATTAGGTCTCATCATACACCCTTAAGCATGCATTCTAAAAGCATAATAAGGCGCGGATAAATTTAATAATGATATACGGGTGGATATATAATACATTTTGTTCCTAGAACAAATCTCTCTATTTCCTCTCTCCCGCTAGCACTATTCATACTTCTACCCAATTACATAATACTTCTAAAGAAACCTCATTTACATTGAGGGGAATTGGTGAGAAGAGAAATACAATGAGAAAATAGGTAATACGCTGGACACGCAAGTCTAATTTAATAAATTCTAAATTTATTACAATAATTTCCAAAATTGCCCTCACCCTTCTAATATCCATTTGATATACATTATTCATACAATACATCCAAGTATTCACACAAAGCATGTTATTCAATCAATCTAATCCAATTAATTAATCTTTGAATTAATGATCATCCAATGTTCAAACAACGATTTGATTTGCGCGAGTCCAACTCATTTAAGAATAAATACTCAAAGTAAGTATTCTTGAATTATATCGAACTACAATTTTAAATCCAATTTAAATTGTATTCAATATTAATTCATATTTAATTCCAAATTAAATAATTACACTTATTTATGTGCCTTAAAGACTTGGATTCCAAATTCAATCTTAATGGGTCTCAAAAGCCCAATTAGTATCTAATACTATTCAATTAAAGTCCAATGTGCTTTTAATTAATTCTTTAGGCTTGGGCTTTTGGCTAAAATGGATCTAACCCATAATGCCTAAGCCCAATAGGAATCACCATATGCCATAAAATTAATTTTGGCCCATTATGCCCAATTAAATTATTAAAGGCCTAAATGTTATATTTTGGACTTTATGGAAATTATTTAGGCCCAAATATAATCCAAGACTAAAATTTGGCCCAACCAAACCCATTAGCCCAAATACAACAAATTAAATTAATATATCATTCCAAATTAAATATTAATTCAATTAAAGTGCAATTAACACAATTAATTAATTAATCTAGTATTTCCAAAACACTAATTAATCTAATTAATAATGCTTAGCATCTAATTTTATGTCCAACACAAATTAATCAAAATCAATCTTTCCAACATGCTTCACACTCACGGTAATACATGAAATTCATCCAAGTTTGATTTCAATCCAATTAAATCAACAATTAACATTTAATTTCATGTGAATCAACATATTCAATTGTCTAATTCAAAAAATTGACCATGAGCTTCCAAGGGGTAGGAATTAGGGAAAATTAATCTAATCAATTTTACACAATTCCAACAATGCACAAATCCAATTGAACATCATATAAACATATCCCAACAATCAATTTAGGCAAAATCAAGCTCCAAGCCAAAATCCTAAATTAAAGTCCATAAACCCTAGAAATTAAATCAAGCTTAGATCTCGCTCTGATACCATTGTAAGTGTCCTAGACATGCCACGGGATCTCTAAGCGTGATTCGTGTGTGAATAAAAATAAAAAATAAATTGCGGAAGACTTACATTGATCGGTTGAGTTCAAAACTTTTCATGGTTGTGGAAGCTTCCAAGCTCATGGATGAGTATCCCTATCACCTTAATTTGACTCTCATATGTGCTAACAAGAACAAATGGAATAAATTTTATCACCCAATGAGAAACAAATTTTGCCCGAGAGAGAGGGAAGCAATCGGCCCATTTTACTCTTCAAAAGAGAAGCCATTTGCTTTTCTTTCTTTCGGTCTTGAAGAGAGAAGTCGGAGAGCAGTCTTTTAAAAGAAGCTAATTGCTTCTCGCAAAACCAAGAGAAGAAGCCAAAAATTGCCTTTACTTTTCGTTCGGCCGAATTTATAAAGTCAGAGAGAAGGCAGTCATTCATCTTGAACCTTTCGGCCTTAACAAAGATAAATAAGTGGCCACATGCTATTTGGCATTTTGCTCAATTTTTAATGAGAGGCCATTTGGCCAAATCAAAGAAAATGAACAGCAGCCACATTTCCAAAATTAAAAGCAATATTGCTTTCGGCCAGTGAAGAGAGAGATCAAATGAATTTCCAAAATTCTTTAATTAATTGTATTATATTTTTGGTAGGTGTGAAGTATATCAAATCTAATTTATTACATTGCCAACCACTTACATCAATTGTTGAAAATTGATGTAAGTCATATAATTGATGTAAGTCATGGGTCCCACCCATTTAATTCAAAATTTGGTTGGCTTACACAGTACAATTTGGGCCCGGTTCGTTTAATCCGACTAAATGAATTTTTCATCGTGGTATAATTAAATCCAATTTAATTAAATCATAATGCCTAACAAAATTATTACGGAAATTGCTCGCGAATTAATTCCAAATTAATTCGTTCGCTAGAATTAAAATTCAATTTTAATTCCGCAATGAAATCTAATTTCAATTAATATATCTAATATATTATTTTAGCCTAATTAAATAAATTACATAGTAAAATCGAATTTAACTATTAAATTTATTTTACCGATTAATTCCAAATTAATCGCGTTCTCTCCTCTCGACGAATTTAATCCCAGATAAATTCTCGACGCAATTAATCCCTGATTAATTATTTCTCTGATAATTAATCCGAGATTAATTCTTACCATAATTAATCCCAAATTAATTTTCTCTCTCTCTAAATTATTCCAAGATTAATTTTGTTCGAGTCAAATATCATCGGTGAATCTTTGGGATGCGACCCAAGAGATCCCTGGATATGTTGGCAGTAAATACGGTTATCGGACTATCCGAATACGTGCGTACCCGGTACCATGTTCCTACCGATTTACAAGACATAGTTGGCTTCTAGCAAAGCACCGTGCCTACCCAATTCTCCAGAAAAATTCTTCTACGGAATACATGATCTTTGTCAGGCGTAGTATACGTAGTATTGCGCATTACAATCCAGTATCGGATGTCACATGCTAGGCCTAGGGCTGGAGGTTTGTCTGCCCTGTACGAAGCATATATCGGATCACTAGCAACTAGTCTCTTTATGATCAGAAAGTCATGACCTAGTCATACTTCCCCGATGGCTATAGTACTTAGAGTACCAGTTCTGTATCCCTGCGTGATCATCATCTCCATATGACTGAAGTGATACTTCTGTCTTGACATCACACCCAATATACCACGATTCTCAATATACCCAGAAGAGGCGTACACGAACCTGTTAAAGCCCCGGACGATCAAAACCAAAGTATATTGATTGTCCCAAGTATTAGCGATGCAAGTCTCAGGTTAAGACCAAATACACCTACCCTGATTCAGATTCCCATAGACACATAGTCATACTACCAATGAGATTCCGAGGGATCTATCCAGAGCGAAACTGTTTCCGTACCATCGGTAAACAGAACCTCCTATTACACTTACATAAGTATCCAATACCCAAATATATGAGAACTATGTCGTTACGCTTCAATAACACGCACACGTGTAATACTAGCTTATTTCGCATTATCGATGTCCAGTCTTGATAATACTACGACTATGGATATTTAATGATTAAACCTTTTTGGATTAATACTGTTCATATCTTATCAATCCGGAACTAATCATAAGGACTTTTATCATTTATATATCCGAGTAATCCAATTACAAATGATAAAGGAGCAATTTCCTTTGTCACATCGTTAATTTGTACAACAACACCATGATCTGTACAAATAGTGATGCTATGGGTCATAATTGTCCAACACATATCGGATAATCCGACAACCGTATTTACTGCCAACATATCTAGGAATCTCTTGGGTCGCTTCCCAAAGATTCACCGATGACATTTGACTCGAACAGAATTAATCTGGGATTAATTATGAGAGAGAAAATTAATCTGGGATTAATTGCATCAAGAATTAATCTGGGATTAAATTCGTCCATAAGAGAGAACGCGATTAATTTGGAATTAGTCGGCAAAGTAAATTTAATAGTTAAATTGGATTTTACTATTTAATTTATTTAATTGGGCTAAAATAATATATCAAATATATTAATTGAAATTACATTTCAATGAGGAATTAAAATTGGATTTTAATTTAAGCGAACGAATTAATTTGGAATTAATTCGTAAGCGAATTCCGTAATAATTTTACTGGGTATTATTATTTAAATCAATTAGATTTAAATACGTAGCGACGGAAATTCATTTAGTCGAATTAAACGAACCAGGCCCAAAGTGTGTTGTGTAAGCCAACTTGAATTTAGAATTCATAAATGGGTGAAACTATTCACTATCTCTCCCATTTCTTCTATCATGGCCGAATCTTGCAACTCTTTGAGGGCAATTTTTGCTTCAATTTTTGTTCTTGCTAGCACATAAGGAGTCAAAGAAAGGTGATAGGGAAACTCACCAAGAGTTTGGAACTCAAAAGGAGGGCTTTGAGCTTCTACATCCAACCAAAAAGTTTTAAACTTCAACCGATCAATGTGAGTATTTCACTACTTATTTTGATTTATTCACACTAGAATCATGTTTAGAATCATTGGGAAGTCTTAGAGACACTAACAATAGTATCATGAGCCAATCTAAACTTGATTTCAAAATTAGGGTTCAAAACTTTAATTTGGGGATTTTATGATTGGAGTGTGAAAATTCGAAATTGATTGTTTGGTTGTGGTTAGATGATGATGAATTGGATTTGTGAAATTGATTGGATCAAAAATTTCCCCAAATCCTAAGCCATGGCCGAATGGAACCCTATGTAGTGCTCATGGTGATTTTTTGAAAATTAGCAATTGGATGTGTTGTTGGCATGAAATGTATGTTAAATATTGATTTAATTAGATTGAAATCAAATTGCATGATAATTTCTTTGCCATTTCCATGAGCCTAAGCATGTTGTAGAATTGATTTTGCTTCAATTTGTATTGGACATGAATTGGAATTAATGAGCATGATTAATTAGATTAATTAGTGTTTTGGAAACATTAGATTAGTTGATTAATTATGTAAATTACACTTGAATTGGATTAATATGTAATTTGGAATAATGTATTAATTTAATTTGTTGTAATTGGGCTTAATGGGCTTAGTTGGGCCAAGTTTGGTTTTGGTCAATTGGGTTGGATCCAATTGGGCCTAAAACCATTTCCATAAAATCCAAATATGACTATTAGGCCTTTAAATAATTTAATTGGGCCTAATGGGCCTAAATTGATTTTTGGCAATAGGGTGATTCCTATTTGGGCCTTGGCATTTTGGGTTTGATCCATATTGGCCAAAGCTCATGCCTTAAAAATTAATTGAAAGCCCATTGGACTTTAACTGAATAGTATTGGATACTAAATGGGCCTTTGAGACTCAATTAGATTGGATTTGGAATCCAAGTCTTTACGGCACATAAATAAGTGTAATTATTTAATTTGGAATTAAATTCGAATTAGTATTGAATACAAATTAAATTGGATTTGAAATTGTAGTTCGATAAAATTCAAGAATACGTACTTTGAGTATTTATTCTTAAACGAGTTGGACTCGCGCAAATCAAATCGCTGTTTGAACATTGGATGTTCATTAATTCCAAGGTTAATTAATTGGATTAGATTGATTGAATAACATGCTTTGTGTGAATACTTGGATGTATTTGTATGAATAATGTATATCGGATGGATATTAGAAGGGTGAGGGCAATTTTGGAAATTGTTGTAATAAATTTGGAATTTATTTAAATTGGACCTGCGTGTCCAGCCTATTATCTTTTTTCTCTTTGTATTTATCTTCTCACCAATTCCTTTCAATGTAAATGAGATTTCCTTAATGTATTATGTAATTGGGTAAAAGTATGTAAAGTGCTAGCGGGAGAGAGGAAATAAGAGATTTGTTCTAGAAACAAATTGTTATATATCCATCCGTATATCATTATTAATTTATTCTCGCCTTATTATGCTTTTAGAATGCATACTTAACGGTGTATGATGAGACCTAATCAAAGATAATAAATTGGTTGCCAATTTACGCGAAACAATCCTCAATATATATTAAGTGTTTTCCTTCCATTGAGTGGTTCTCTCTCAAGATCCAAGATTGGCATTGGTTTGTTGGCCAAAGTCAAGATCATTGTCCATCGCGGATGTATTTGAACCACGAAAGCTTTGTTCTATATCGCATGTCTTGGGCGGTTGTGACTTGTTGGCCAAAGTCAAGGTCAATTCTTGTTCATCGACGTGGATTACAAAGCTTTCCCACTGTCAATGGGTCACGCTTAACTAGAATCATTAAGCTTGTTAAGCCAAAGCCAAGGCTTAGTTGATTCAGAGGAAAAGGTTAGGAAATATATTTTGGATATATATTTTGGACTTGGAGGTCCACCTACCGGATCTAGGAATTGGATGGGATCCAACTGATCTTAGAGATCTACCTAGTTAAGTTTCATACATCTTGTTGGCCAAGTCAAGTGACCGGCGTAAACACACACGTATAACGCAAGCGCACGTATCGTTCAAGTAGTATAAAAATATCGATCCCACGAGGACTTAATTCCTACTGTTGTTATTAATTATTGAATCTATTTATTTACAGATATCTAATTGAGGGAAAAGAGAATGATTGCTTAGTTGATTTGGTTGATTGTAGTTTTGCAAAATAAATAAATAAACAAAAGACAAAAGAAAAATACTAAGGAAAATAATAAAAGACACAAAGATCTAGGGTTTTGAATCATTCTAATATCATTTAAAAGATGAAGTGATTATTTTATGTTTGTGTAATAAATCAGTTTACTAACCTGGAACACTAAATTATGCAAAAGCCTCTGTCGATGGTCAGACGCAAATACCCAGTTTAACCCAATTGAACCATATGTCTATGTCAACCAAATTATCTGGATTCATTAAGTTTAAGTTCCAATTATGGCTACCCCTGCCCAACAGGTATATTCCTATCCTGTAAGGAAATCTATTAAAGGGTTATCTATCATCAAGGAAGATCGTGGGCTATTAAGTCTAAGGCTGAAACCTAAAATCCATATGTCTAGTTTATTTTAGATTTACCACATCAATCTTATTGGTGATCAGACAACAAGAAGCATTAAGCTTAAGACTAAATAAGTAAACCTTTAAATTACCCAAACTATAAAATAATCTCTTATAAACCGGTGATATTAGAATTCATTACAACCCCAGATAACTAACACATAACTAAGGCTAGTAAAAACTTAAAAGTAAAAGACATAAAGTAAAAATACTGAAAAGTAAAAGACATAAAGTAAAACTGAAATAAAATAAAATAAAATGCTAAGGTAAAAGGAATTACTTTTACTACTACTAATTTAGATATCTCCCATAAAATAATATATAAACTTGTGATAATATTACCAACCGACCAGTCTGGCGGTATCCTGATTAAGTCAAATTAAGTCCAACCAGCCATAAAGGAGGAACCAAAATTAAATTACCAACCGACCAATCTGGCGGTATCCTTTTTAAGTCAATATTTTAAATAGTGAATATATTATTTTTAAGGGAGATTAATCTAAATAGTAACAGTAAAAGAATTACCTTTCACCCTAGCTGGGGAAGTTACCTTCTCATGGTAAATAGTAAAAACTGTAAAAAGTAAAAAGTAAAAATTAAATTACTATTATTACAAAACGTAATTAAAATTATTTACAAAACTAAAAATTAAAAACTAAAAAACTAAAAACTAAAAGAATCTAGAGAGATAAACTCTCTCTGTAGATGGAATAGAAGAGAGAGAAAGGTGTAGGAAAATCTGAAATTCTGAGCTGAATTTATAGGCGCGGATAGGGGTCCAGCGTCGCGACGCCAGCTACAGTGACACGTGTCACGCGCTGATTCACCGACTCAGATTCTTATCCGATGACGTGGCACTGTTCATGACGTCATTGCTTACGTCAAGCTGACGTGTGGAGGGCGATTGTGGGCAGCGTTAGATCGCGACACATGGCACCGGCGCACCTTAGCAAGTCTGTTGTGATGGCGACAAGTGGCACGGCGCAAGATAGCATGATCGGCGCATTTTAGCAAGCGGCGCACATTAGCAAATTTTCTGATTGGTCCACGTGTCCACGGCGCACGTTAGCAAGTCCGGCGCATGCTGGGCGTCGCGACGCGCAAGGCTTCAGCGTCGCGACGCTGAAATGACGATTTTGCCCTTTTTATCCAGTTTTTCCTGTTTTGCTCCAAATCACTTTCAGAATTTCCTGAAACTTTATTTATCTACAAAATAACACAAAACACATCAAAATATTCACAAAACTCAAGAAACTATACAAAATATTAGGTTAAATGAGTGGGAAATAGTGAAAGATTCACCACTCATCATCAAGGTTGTGTGTTATTTAACGGGATCATAGCCCACTAGGAAACTGGGTTTCCCGAGTACTCAACAGAGGGTTAGAGGCTCACCGAAAAATAGTGGGAGGCTAGTATTAAATTTGCAATTTCATTTAATATTTGCTAAACGCGCTCCTTTAATTTTATTTATCGTCGTTATAAATATATTAGTTGGACTAATATTTGTTTTATTGCTTTATTTTAACAGTTAGACTGTATAAGACACTACTCCATTTGTAGTTGGTTATATAGTTAGACTATAGTAACCATTACATTTTGAGTGTACCCGAAATCGTTGATTGGATAGTTGGACTATTGCAATCAAGATGGCTGGAAAGATTAGCATCAGGGACATCAACATGGGCGATAATGTCTTTAACGGCTCCAATTTTCCACATTGGGAGATGAATCTCAGGATAGTCCTGGGAGCCGAGAAGTTACTCTATGTCATAGAGAAACCTCTCGGGCTTGAGCCCGGAGTTGAGCAAATAGTAGAGCATGAGCTTTGGAAGACTCATCGTGATGATAACTTTAGTGCCAATCCGTCATGCTTGCTGTAATGAATCCTCAATTTCTTCGTCAGAACAAAGGATTGGATCCTTATAGTATGATGTTGAAATTGAAAGATCTTCACAGATCTAATCTTAGATCTCAGAAGCACGAATTGCAAAAGAAGCTCTTCCGCTCGCGTATGTCAGAGGGTACATCTGTCGAGTATTAGGTGTCATAGATGATTGCTGACATCGAACAACTAGGTTAGCTGGGCCTTACCTACGAGGCCGAGACTTCCATAGATTTTATCTTACAGTCTATGCCTGAATGCTGGGGCGGGTTCATCATGAACTAAGAGAAAACTCTTGGAGAGTTAATGGCTATGCCCAAGGAGGCAGAGCCAGAGCTTCCAAAAGGGCAAGAAGCTCAAGGCGCATCTTACTTCGACATCCCAGAAGGCCAAGGCTTGGCCGTAGGCTTCTGGGAGTGTGAAGAAAAAGGGCAAAGACAACATCGTCACAGTCTTCTGGGAAGACAAAGGATATATCCCAAGATGTCTGCCTAAACTGTGGCAAACGGGGTCACTGGAAGCGTGACTGCCGTATGGACAAGGCATACATGAAGGAAGTGAAGGCGAGCAAGGCTCTGACTTCAGGTATGTTTGTTATTGTAATAAACATGTCCAGTACTGGTTTTAAAAATTGGATTTTTGATACTGGATGTGGTACATACATATGTACTGATGTGCGGGATCTACTGACAAGTAGGAGACTGGCTTCAGATGAGATCGACCTGCGAGTCAGAAACGGGACGAGAGTCGTTGTTTTGGCTGTGGGAACCTAAGTTTTGGAACTGCCCTTTTGGCATGTACTTAAATTAGGAAACTTTTATAATGTACCTAGTTTGACTAGAAATATTATCTCTATATCTAGTTTAACCCGTTGCGGGTAACCTTTATGTTCCAGAACACTGGGTGTTTTGTTTATAAAGATGATATTGAGATATACACATTAGATGTGAATAACAGTATTTATATTTCTAATATAAATGAATCTCAAACATATAATATGACAAACAAAAGGCTCAATCTGAATAAATCGGATGAGACTTATTTGTGGCATTGTTTTCTGGGACACATTAACAAAACTCGTATATCCACACTTTCGAACAGTGGATACTTGGATGGATTTGATCCTAGTTCATATGACGTCTGCGAATCTTGTTTATTAGGCAAAGTGCCTAAAATGCCTTTTAGCGGTGAAGGTGTACGTGCCACCGAACTGTTAACCCTCGTTCATAGTGACGTATGTGGGCCCATGTCTAGCCAGGCTAGAGGTGGATATGAATACTTCGTAACCTTTACGGATGTTGCATCACATTTTGGTTATGTGTATCTTATGACATACAAGTCGTAAACATTTGATATATTCAAAGAGTTTCGACACGAAGTAGAAAAACAGACCGGAAAAAGTATTAAAACATCACGGTTGGACCGTGGTGGAAAATACTTGAGCAATGAGTTTCTCAATTACTTGAAAGAGTATGGTATTCTTTCACAATGGACTCCTCCCGGAACATCTCAATTGAGTGGTATGTCTGAACGGAGAAACTGAACTTTGTTGGACATGGTAAGGTCAATAATGAGTCGCACTGAGCTATCAATTTCCTTCAGGGGATACGCATTGAATAGTGCAATACTTATTTTGAATAAGGTTCCGTCAAAGTCTGTTGGACAGACTTCATATGAAATATGGACAAGAAAGAAACCGGATTTCTCATTCCTGAAGATTTGGGGATGCTGGGCATATAATTAAACGTTTGGATGGTACCAAACTAGAACCCAAATTGGATAAGTGCCTATTTGTAATTGGTTATCCTAGGGAAACCAAAGGATATTATTTCCACAACCCATAAGAGAAAAAAATATTTGTTGCTCTCCATGCGGTTTTCCTCAGAGGAATTCCTAAATGCAGTGGTAAGTGGGAGGAAAGTAAAACTCGATGAAAATTGGAGTGATACTGTTCCTGGCACCGATCCCCTCACGGAACACGAACAGTTCATCAGGGATGAGACTGTTCCACAATCTTCTAATACAAAAGAACCACGTAGGTCGGAGAGAGTCAGAAAACAACCTAAGAGGTATGGGTTTCTGATCTCACCTCATGTAGACATTAATCTTATTAAGGATAATAAACCAGCTACATATGAGGAAGCGATACAAGGTATCGACTTCGCTTTATGGCAAGAGGCCATGAAGACCGAAATGGATTCCATGTTTACAACCAAGTTTGGACACTGGTTGATGTACCAGAAGGTATTGTGCCTATCGGTAACAAATAAGTCTTCATGGTGAAGACAGACATGGATGGCAACATACAAACGTACAAAGCTAGGCTTGTAGCGAAAGGATATCGTCATCAAAATGGTGTTGATTACGACGAAACCTTTTTCCCGTTGCCATGATTAAATCCATTCGGATAATGCTTGCTAAAGCTGCATATTTCGATTATGAAATATGATAGATGGACATCAAAACCATTTTCCTTAACGAAAACCTTTTGGAAGATGTTTACATATAACACCCTGACGTTTTTGTCGTGCCAAAACATGAAAATAAGGTTTGCAAGTTAAATCGATCCATTTATAGATTGAAGTAAGCATTGCGTTCTTGGAACCAACATTTTGATAAGATCATAATGGTATATGGTTTCATTCAAAACGATGATGATTCTTGTGTATATAAGAAGGTTAGTGGGAGTGCACTGACAATGATTGTCATATACATTGATGATGTATGCTTCTTAGCAATGACATTCCCATATTAAAATCGGTGAAAGCTTGGCTTTCTTTAAAATTCTCCATAGAAATACTTGGGAGAGGCAACCTTTATTCTAGGAATAAAGATCTATTGGGATAGATCTAAAAGTTGTTGGCACTCTGAGAACTCGTAGATTAACATATGGCGTCTCTTTATCTAAGGACATGTGTCCTAAAACTCAAGATGAGAGAGATTCAATAAATCGGATCCCGTTCACTTAAGCAGTCGGATCGATCATGTATGCCATGACATGTACGCGACCCGATGTCTCATATGCTTTGAGCATCTGTAGTCACTATCAGGCCGATCCAGGTGATGGTCACTGGATTGATGTTAAAAACATCCTTTAGTATCTTAGACGAACTAAGGATGTTTTCTTAGTTTATAGAGATGGAGAACTTGAGGTGACTGGGTTCACTGATGCACGTTTCCAATCTGATAAAGATGACTGTAAGTTGCAAAAAGGGTACATATTTTGGTTGAACAACGGAATAGTGAACTGGAAATCTTCCAAGCAAGATACTGTTGCCGATTCAACAACAAAAGCGGAATACATTGTTGCAGCTGAGGCAACAAAAAAATCATTTTGGATCTATAAAATTCCTAATTTGATTATGAGTAGTTCTGTTAGCAGCTGAGCTAGGCTACAGCACAGGTTAAGGAACCACGGTCTCATCAATGATCCAAATATGTGCTTCGGCGATTTCATCTGATTCGTGAGATCACACATCGTGGCGATGTGATGATCAAAAAGATCGTTTCAGATGATAACCTTGCAGATCCGCTGACGAAAGCTATTTCTCAGCAAAAGTTTGAGCGACCCGTACATAGTTCAAGTGTTGGACACTTGAGTGATTACCTATAGGCCAAGTGGGAGATTCTTGGATAATTATGACCCATAGATCCACTATTTGTAAAAGACATGGTGTATTTGTACAAATTAACTATGTGACAAAGGAAATTGCTTTTTTATCATTTTTTAATTGGATTACTTGGATATATAAATGATAAAAGTCCTTATGATTAGTTCTGGATTAATAAGATATGAGACAATATTAATCCACGAAAGGTTTAATCATTAAATATCTATAGTCGTAGTATTATCGAGACTAGACATCGATAATGCGGAATAGGCTAGTATTACACTTGTGCGCGTTATGGAAGCTTAACGGCGCAGTTCTCATATATTTAAGTATTGGATACTTATGCAAGTGTGATATAAGGTTCTGTTAGCCGTTGGATCGGGAATAGCTTCGCTCTGGATAGACCCATCGAAATCTCATTGGTAGTATGACTATGTGTCTATGGGAATCTGAATCAGGGTAGGTGTATGTGGTCTTAACCTGAGACTTACATCGCTAATACTTGCGGCAATCAGTATACTTTGGTTTTGGTCTTCCGGAGCTTTAACAGGTTCTGTGTACGCCTCTTCTGGGTATACTGAGAATCGTAGTGTATTGGGTGTGATGCCAAGATGGAAGAATCACTTCAGTCATATGGAGACGATGATCACGCATGGATACAGAACTAGTACTTTTAAATGATGCAGCTATCGGGATAGTATGCTAGGTTATGATTATCCGATTACAGAGACTAGTTGCTAATGATCTGATATATGCTTTGTACAGGGCAAACACAATTCCAGCCTCAGGCCTAGCATGTGACATCCGATACTGGATCGTAATACACAATATATTCTATACTACGTCTGATACAGATTATATATATTCCATGTTGAATATATTTCTGGAGAATTAGGTAGGCACGGTGCTTTACTAGAAGCCAACCATGTCTTGTAAATCGGTGAGAACGTGGTACGGGGTACGCACGTGTCGGATAATCCAATAACCGTATTTTCTGCCAACATATCCAGGAATCTATTGGGTCGCTTCCCAATGATTCACCGATGACATTTGACTCGAACAGAATTAACCTGGGATTAATTATGAGAGAGAAAATTAATTTGGGATTAATTGCGTCAAGAATTCATCTGGGATTAAATTCGTCAAGAAGAGAGAACGGGATTAATTTGGAATTAGTCGGAAAAGTAAATTTAATTGTTAAAATTGGATTTTACTATTTAATTTATTTAATTGGGCTAAAATAATATATCGGATATATTAAAAATTGGAATTCAATGCAGAATTAAAATTGGATTTTAATTCAAGTGAACGAGTTAATTTGGAATTAATTCGTAAGCGAATTCTGTAATAATTTTACTATGTATTATTATTTAATTAAATAGATTTAATTATGTAGCGACGGAAATTCTTTTAGTCGGATTAAACGAACCGGTCCCAAAGTGTGTTGTGTAAGCTAACTTGAATTTAGAATTCATAAATGGGTGGGACCCACAACTTACATCACAGTCACTATTTGTGATGGAAGTAGTTGGCTACTTTAAAAATACATCTTTTTGGTCAAAACTCACACATTTTTTACTTGTTAGGAACTATTCACTATCTCTCCCATTTCTTCTCTCATGGCCGAATATTACAACTCTTGGAGGGCAATTTTTGCTTCAATATTTTTTTCTTGCTAGGACATAAATAGTCAAAGAAAGATGATAGGGAAACTTACCCAAGGGTTTGGAACTCAAAAGGAGGGCTTGGAGCTTCTACATCCAACCAAAAAGTTTTGAACTTCAACCGATCAATGTGAGTATTTCCGCTACTTATTTTGATTTATTCACACTAGAATCATGTTTAGAATCCTTGGGCAAGTCTTAGAGACACTAACAATCACCTCAAGAAACACAACCACTTCGTAGGTCACTTAGGGAATCTTGCGTGTCATTGATGTTAGGGTTGGTGCTCAGAGTTCCAATTCAGATCGTATTTATATCCGATTCATAAATACGAGCAATTCTATTTTCCACAATATTACTAATTTAATGGTAGCACCCTTGTCTTTTATACACTTATTCGATCTAATCATGATTAGATATCTGATTACGATTAGATCGAAACTGAATATGGTTCAGTGATACGTGTATATTAGACAAAGACCCTAGGATTTACAATATAGTGCGCAGTTACAACATAGTTTGTAATTGACATTGGGAAGCACACTATAAGATGTATATCCTTAAATAAAGTTTATAGTCAAGATTTACTAACACGGGTCGGTTAGTAAAATCCGCTGAGACCAGTAAATGCCGTATACTGTGACTTGGTCCGATAGGTTATCCCAGTGAACCATGAGTCTCGGGAGACTCGTATAGACATGTAGGTGTTTATTTGATAAGACATAGAACGACTCACTGAAGATTTCCTAATAGATGGTACACCAACGTCAATAGGAATCTTCTCGAATTGAGCGAGCATAGTGGTCCTTTGACTTGAGATACCACAGTGGGATATATGAGTTATCATCCACACTTTGATGGCAGTCACGTCACCGATCTATTCATAACCAAACCTCTGCCTGTTCGTTGGGTGTGGACTGATGCTCATGATATCCAGTGCGTATCAAGACAGGATCCGTCAGTCCTGTGTACAGGGCATAGGCATCCGCAAGTGTTTACGATCCAGTAAATCCATGGCCGTGGTATAACTTCAGAAATCAATTCCGAGTGTTATTTAGAGATCGTAAATTGAAAGTCGACTATTTTATACCGAACAGATTTGACGTTCTCATCTATATCCCAGGTATAATATGGATAGCCTGTGATGAAGGGATTATATGTATGCAATGACCTCGGCTTGCATATTTTAGCGAGATTATCCGTGGTCGTCGTAATCCATGAGTGGGTGGATTATGGACACGAAATTGGATTTCGTGACGGATAAACCTAAACTTAGAGAGTCCCACAATATGAAGTTTACTCGTTGAGCACTTGGCAACTTGATATGAATAATACGGATTATTCATAATACTTCATCGGATTAAGTGAGTTAATTTGGATCGTTTAATCGGTTAAACGATAACACATGCATAGGGGCAATTTTTGTCAATCGTAATTATTGTGTATTTGTAGTTGATACATAATACGATTAGATACACATTAATTATCCGTCAAATGAGATTTTGACACATGCCATAAATATATGTATTTGTTATTTATTGTAAATAAAAATACATATATAATAATAATTATATTAATTGATTATTTGGATATTTAATTGTTAAATATTTAAATGATTAATTAATAACTCTTTTTCATAAATGTTATGAAAATTTGTCCAATTATTATTGGTTTACATGGCATGATTTAATTGAACTTTATTTGTCAAAATATGATTTGATAATATAAAGTTTGATTTGACTTTAATTTGATTAAAATAAAAAATGACCAAATTGCCCTTCCTTTAATGCTAAAGTCGGTCATGATATAATAAAAGGGAAAATGTTTTTCTTCTTCCTATCACTTACTGCCATAGCCAAAAACCTTGAAAAACAATACCCTAAAATTGGTTTGATGAAACCATGAAGAAAAATAAAGGAAAAATTCAAGAAAAGCTTAGCAAATTCAAGAGATTAAAAGGTAATCCTTAATCCCTAAGCTTAGAAATTTAGTTTCTTATTTTCTTGAATTACTAGAAATTTTCTATGGTTCCTTTTTTTGTGAAAATTGGGGTTTTTGGTTGTGGTGGTTGAATTGGTAGCTTATATGCATATGTGAAGTGTATTGGATGCAATTAGTGTAATTAGTGTCCAATTTGATCAATTGTTGATGAGTTGCTATTCTAGAGTGTTATGACCACTCTTGTGACACCTATAATTGTTCTTGGGTTTTTCATATGTGGTGACTCGATTTGGTGTTTTTGATTAATTGATTAAATCTTAAAAAAATTGGATTTAAAGCATGAAAATTGTTAATTTTTGGTTCTGGATCAGATCTGATGAAACTAGAAATTTTTTGATGAATTTGATGTCATATGAATGTAATGGATGTGTTTTGGGAGTTGGAACAATTGCCAGAAAGTGTTTCAAAGTTGAAATAAGCGAAAACGGCCAAAAATGACATTACCGAGTGACTTTTGAGTCAATCGGGTGACGGCTGCCCAAACAGTGAGTTCGTCTCTGTTCGGGCACCCCATGAACTGCCCTGACACTATTGGGGCTGACCTGAGCAGTCCCCATAAGTTTCGGGTGGCCGGTTCGGTCAAAAACGCATTTTGCGTCATTTTGCGGAAAAATATTTTTCGTAAAAGTTTCACGACGTTTCATCTATATTTATATCGCTATTTGATATCGAATAAATAGGTTTAGGTGAAATATGAATAATTTATTCATATTAGATATTTAATAATTTATTCGGTAATTTGAAAAAGTTTTAAATTACGATTTCGCCCGAACCGCGCTTCCGCTGCGCCCATCACCTAAAACCCCAACAAAAATGGTATCAAAACGGGTCTGATGCTTCATCCATTACATTATTCATGCTTGATATTTGATATTTAATCTAATTTTAATGTTCGCACATGCTTTTAATCTATATATGCTTCTTAACTTTTCTATTCTACGTTAACGGAAAATATAACGGAAATTTAGTGGTTAAATTGTGTTATGTTTTCTAAGGTAGAATTGAATTGTTTAGAAAATGATTTAGATTAAAATTCTGCATTTGATGTAGAGTATAGCTTCCTGAGGAAAATCCTCGTTTAAATAAGGTTGTAAAGTAACGTGTATTGGATACATGTTTCTTGGTCCGTCTTGTCAGTACGGTTTATGGGTATCTTTCTATAACTGCATCTGAGATCGTGCCAAAGTTGTGAGGGTATAGGTTATAGAATTATTATCCATACCGGTTGTATATTGATACTGGACAAATTCAAGTGAAAGTGGAAATCCTGAACATGCCAAAGCTGTCAGGACTACATCGGTAGCTTGAGTTTGTCATTGACAAGTGAAGCCTTGATACGCCTCCTTGTGAACGTGCCAAAGCTGTCATAACGAGAAAAAGTCAGGACCAAAACCAGGAGTCACTAGTGAGTATTGACAATGAGTTGTCTACCTAATGAATATACGTAGGCGAGATCGTGACAAAGCTGTGAATCGAAATATATTCATGGGATCCTACTCTCACTGTGGAATTCGATTTAATTATCGAACCAAAGCTGTGAGTCGAAATATATTCATGGGATCCTACTCTCAATATGGAATTCGATTTAATTATCGACTTTTCATTCTCCGTTGGGGATTACGGTATTACGTAAAGTAGTGGGAGACATTGCTGGGTTAAAAATCCATAACTTAAGCAATGCGTAATTTTATAGAAAATCCTGCTTTTGTTTTCCTTTTATTCTATATTGTTTATAGATTTATACTTCTAATCCACTGCATGCTTATTACTTGAATAGGTTTTCTGACTTTACTTATGGTTGCATAATTCTAGAATAGGTTCTAGAAAGACAGTAGCTATGCAAATCCATTAGAATTCTCTTAGCTATAGCAGCTTACTTTGACTATTCGATTTGGCAAATGGATGTAAAAACTAGGGGTGTTTATAGGGTCAGGTCAACCCGCGCGGGTCAAAAAAAATTTACAAATTTTCAACCCGACCCGACCCGAAATTTTCGGGTTGGGCAACGGGTTTGATACTAAAACCCGACCTGACCCGACCCTATAGTGTTTATATTATTTTTCTAAAAATTTTATTATTATTTTTAAAGTTTTTACTTTTATTTCATTTGTTTTATTTTTGTTGTATTAAAACTTTATATTTATGGTATTTTTTGAGACATAAAATAACAAATATTTATATTTCAAAATAATTAATTCATTAAAAAAAAAATTTATGCCGACCCGACCTGAACCCGATTGGGTTCCACCTTCGTGTGAACTTCTCGTGACCCGACCCGACCCGACCCGACCCGTGAACACCCCTAGTAAAAACAATATTTCTAAATGGATTTCTTGAAGAAGAAATTTATATGAAATAGCCAGAAGGTTTTATATCTAAAATTGATAGTCATAAAGTATGTAAGTTGTAAAGATCTATATATGATCTAAAGCACGCATCTATGAGTTGGAATCTACGATTTGATGATGCAATCAAAATATTTGGTTTCATCAAATATGTAAATGAACCATGTGCTTACAGAAAGGTCAGTGGGAGCGCCATAACGTTCTTAATATTATATATGGATGAGATATTACTATTGGGAAATGATGTCGCTATGATGACTTCGGTCAAAATTTGGTTATTCAAAACATTCTCAATGAAAGACTTGGGAGAAGCAATATATATTATTGGCATAAAAATCTATAGATTAACTGTGCCAGGTATGTCTGAACGACTGGTGGAAATGATTAACCGTGCTGATGCTTTTATTGCTTTGCCAGGTGGTTTGGGTACGTTGGAGGAGATTTTTTAGTGCTATATTGGCGAACTTGAACATACACCAGAAACCAATTGGATTGTTCAACACAGATGGATTTTATGATTTTCTTTGTGTATTTCTTGATGATGCCCGGAGAAATAGGTTCGTGTCAAAACCTCTGAAAGAACTCTTCTTCACTGTCAGAACTGCTCAGGATTTAATTGACCAAATCTTAGCCTTCGAACCACAGATTGACCCTATCCTTTCCAATATAAAATGGTCTGATGATGATCGTGGTAAGAAGCGTCGGATAAATCTGGATCTTAACCTTTAAATTTCCCATTTAGATGTAGAATTTCAGCTAACCAGATATTATCTTCTAAACTCTTCTTCTACAATTTAAGACATTGGGGACAATGTCTCATTTAGGTTTGGGGGTGGGGAATAGTTGATTAGTATCTTGTTTGTATGTTGTTTTTAGTCCAAATTTCAAATAATACAAAAAAAAAATTGAAAAATTTTACAAAAAAATCAAAAAAATATTTTGTGTTTTTAATTTGATTAATTGGGTGAAATTGATGTAAGATAGCTGTGTAAGGAGTTTCCACTTCTAAGACATATCTCAACCTATTTTAAAACAACTAAATTTTTGTTTATTTCCTTTTAAATTATTTAATTTGTGAATTCTCCATAAAACTAATTAAAATGGATCTTCATATGCTCAGTTGACATGTATTATCAACATACATGGTAACATACGGACAAGAGCTGTAATTGAAAAGTTTGTAATATTCAGTGCTCTAGTTTAATTGGAGGAAGCATATATGAAAAGCGATGGGAAAAAAAAAAACGTCTGATCCGGGTTATTAAGTCCGTAGGGGTGTTTTAACACCTAGTGCCCTAAAACCAACTGGTTTGGGAGTCACTGGCCCAAAGCTCGCTACATGGATCAAGGATGTTACAAAAATATATATATCTAAAGTCTGAGTAATTAAGTCAGTAGGGGTGTCTTAACACCTAGTGCCCTAAAGCAAACTGGCTTGGGAGTCACTGACCCAAAGCTCGCTACATAGACAGACAATATTGTATATAAAAAATATATATATAAAAATCAGAAAAATTATTCCATTGCTGCAAAAATGTGTGAATTCTAATAAAATTTTAGGACAAAAATAATACTCTCTTCTCAACTGCACTTGTGACTATTGTAAATGAGTTGATTAATATTTTATTGGTTGTGTGTATGGAGAATGATATATATAATCGGAGAATTTACTTATTCGGTAATTTAGAAAGAAACAAAACAACTAGTAACTTGGAGTAGAAGTTTCACCTGCTTAATCACTAAATTCTTTATTCTCTTTTCTCTTGTCTTTTTTGCTTTTGTGTGCATTAGTTTTACTATGTTTTTACTTTTGTAAAATATTTGTGGGTATCGTTGCTGTAACCCCTCACAAGACTACAACTCGTCCACTAGGGACACATATGGGTTTAAAGGCTTGTTGCATACGCTAAAACCGTGATCCCTACGAAAGTGGCTTAGCTTAATTTTATTTTTATGTTATTTTATTTTTATTTTGCTCGAGGACTAGCAAAATGTTAGGTTTTGGTGTGATGAGTGGTAAAGTATCATTATTTCCCACTCATTTGACCTAATATTTTGTATAGATTCTTGAGTTTTGTGAATATTTTGATGTGTGTTTGTTTTATTTTGTAGATAAATAAAGTTTCAGGACATTTTGGAGGTGATTTATAGCCAAAACAGTAAAAAAAAGGACAATAAAGGGCAAAAAAGTCATTTGGCGCGTCGCGCTGCGCTCCACGCGTCGCGACGCCTAACTTGCGTCGCTTCATGCTAAAAAATGCACCATGCCACATGTCAAAATCTGAGAAGTCTGCTAACATGCACCGGATGCTAACGTGCGCATGCCACATGTCAACATTAGAGGAGATCTGCTAACATGCACCGTGCCACGTGTCATCATCCTATGGTGCCGAAAATCGCCATCGCCACTTGTCGTCAACGTGTCATCCACGTGTCAGCCACGTAGACGTTCACATCAGCAACATGCCAAGTCAATGTGCCACATCATCGCCACGTTATCATCAGCCAATCATTGCATGCCACGTGTCGCAATCTTATGGTGCCGACAATCCACATTGCCACGTCATCGCAATCATTCAGCTCTCAGCCACCTACCACGTGTCGAACTCTCCGCAAGCCATGTCGTAAATCACGCGCGTCGCGTCCCATAAGGAGTTCGCGTCGCGACGCGCAGGGCCTATCAACGCCTATAAATTCAGTTCGAAATTTTAGTTTCAGATGTATCTTCCTCTTTGTAATTCTCTGAATAAATAAGGAGTTTGTATATAGTTTTCTTTAAATTTCAGTTTTGTAATTAATTTTATTTACTTTCTATAATAGTAATTTACTTTCTTTACTTTTTCAGTTTTTACTATTCAGCTATGAGGAGGTAACTTCCCCCTGCTAGGGTGAAAGGTAAAACTTTTATTACTACTATTTAGATTAATCTCCCTTAATTATAATATATTTACTATTTAAAATTTGACTTAACAAGGACACCGCTATATTGGTCGGTTGGTAATCAATTATAAACTAGTTTTAACCTGACTAAGCATGGATACCGCCTGGTTGGTCGGTTGGTAATTACCGCCTATATAGCTTGTTTATGGAAAAATTGTGATACCGCATTTATGATCGGTTGGACTTAATCTGACTTAATCAGGATACCGCCTATATGGCTGGTTGGTAATATCACACAAGTTAATATATTATATTAAGGGAGATATCTAAAATAGTAGTGATAAAAGTAGATCCTCTAGCCCTAGCATTTTCTTTTATTGTATTTTCTTTATTTACTTCAGCATTTTATTTTCAGTATTTTACTTTATGTCTTTTATTTTATTTAAGTTTTACTAGCCCTAGTTATGTGTTGTAACTAAGTTAGTTATCTGGGGTTGTGATGAATTCTAATATCATTGGTTAATAAGGGGTTATTTACGGTTTGGGTAATATAAGGGTTTATTTATTGAGCCTTAATCCTAATGCTTTTTATTAACTGGCCATTAATAAAATTGAACTGGTAAACTTTAAATGAACTTGGAAATGAGACTTTAAGTTAAAGACCTTAACTCAATAGCCCACGATCTTCCTTGAGGATAGATAACCCTTTAATAGATTTCCTTACATGATATGAATATATATGTCGGGCGGGGGTAGCCATAATTGGAACTTAATCTTAATGAATTCAGATAACTTGGTTAACATATGATTATGATTAATTGGGTTATACTGGGTATTTATATTTGACCATCGGAATAGGCTTTTACATAATTTCGTGTTTCAGGTTAATAAATCAATAAATTACACAAACGTAAAATAATCATTTCATCTTTAAAAAGATATTGGAAGAAATCACAACCCTGGATAGTTTTATAAATTTGAATTTTCCTCAACATACTTTCGCGTAATTATATTTACTTGTTTTTAAGTTTAAAGTCATCACCAGTCAATCAATCAATATGTTAGATACTAGTAATCATTTGGCCTCATAAAAATTAATAGCTTAGGTTTAAGTCCTCGTGGGATCGATACTTTTTATACTACTTGAACGATACGTGTGCTTGCATTATACGCGTGTGATTTCGCACCGATCATAAAGCTACAAGCTTTGTAGCATAAAATTGGCAACGATTTTTAATTCCGCATATTAAGGTCATTACTCAATTCACCCCTCCTTTTGGGTATATAGAGTTGTGTTTGTTGTGTGCTTGTAGGTAATTTCAGAAAAGGTTATGGACTTATAGTTTCAGACAGACACTGTCAACCTATGGATCCATTTTCTTATGTAATGGAGGAGCAGTTAGTTGGAAGAGTACCAACCAATCTACTATTGCGGACTCCACTACTGAGGTAGAATACATAGTAGCTTCGAAAACATCAAAGGAAGTAGTTTGGATAAAGAAGTTCATTACAGAGCTAGGTGTGGTTCCAGCAATTGAAGGAGTGTTCCCTTTGAACTGCAACAACAATGGGCCTATAACACAGGCCAATGAACCAAGGTCGCACAGAAATCCAAACACATTCAAAGAAAGTATCACATACTAAGAGAATATGTTAAAGATGGAAAGATAGTCGTTCTGAAAACACCTTAGCTGACAATGTAGCTGACCCACTCATAAAGCCAATGAGGCAAGAACAAATGTAGCGTTATCTTGAGAAGATGGGCATTGGGTATCATAACAACTAGCTTTAATGCAAGTGAGAGTTTGTTAGAGTGTATGCCCTAAAACTAGTTATGGATTTAGTTTAAGGTATAATGTTTGTAATACAGTTTATTATTTATTAATAAAAGACATTTGTTAACTACTCATTATTACATCCATATTTTATGTGTATGTCCTCAGACATTATGTCAGATGAATATTGTTAATCCAAAAGACGTTCGTGATTATGAGAGTCAACGATATTTATATATGTCTTAAATTAAGTTCTTGGTAAAATGTGATTGTTATACATGATAATGATATATCACTTGACCAATATTATTGTGTGTCGCCTAGATTGACATATGATGTTAATAGAATGGATGATGAGTCTCATATCATAAGGACACATACAATAGATGTCTCATTGGTAGAATGAAATATCGAACACAACCACGAAAACGTAAGATCATATGGTAATATTATCTAAGGTTATTGATCTTCGTAATAATATATTAGTGTCGTCATATCCTCTGACTTGAGATCATATGATGACTTGTGCGATAATTCACTAGTATATCCTCATTTGACTATCACGTCCTTTGAATAAATGCTAGATGGCCTTGAGCGATTGACCTACTAAGTCATGTATGCTCAAGATGGGAACCGATAACTTTGATAATAAAAGTTAGAGATATTTCAAGGAAACTCAAAGTTGTGGATATAAGTCTTTGACCAAAGAAGTTGATATCTTAGAGATATCAAATCCATAAGATATAGTTTGTCGAGTATAAGGATTTGACCTTACCATGATCCCAGCCTCGATAAGAAACATAAATATCGGAAGGAATGAGATGACATGCTCGAAGTGTATTCTAACAGGTTCATATGTTTTCTCATTTCATTCATCGTCTATGGGCCATGGCTTGCTGTTAGATGATTACCCATGGTCTGTGGAATTTCATAGAGATGAAATATTAAAGAGTTAATACATTCCACTGCTACTCGATAATGAACCTAGGACGGTCGCACAATATATTTCTCGTCTATGTTACAAATTCAATGATGATTATTATAAGTTAGTAAATGATTATTTTGGCGTTTCCTAATTGGATAAGGATATTCGGGATATTTCGAAAAATATTAATTTGATTCGAAATATAAAATTGGATTTAATTGTTTAAATAGATATTTGATATCTATATTAAATAAATTAAATTGAATTAAATGTAATTTTAATTAATTATTAATTAAAATTAAGTAAGTTAAATTAATTAATAGTTAATTAACTATTGGGCTTTAATTTAGTGGGCTAGCACCCAAATTAATGAGAGTCTTAATTAAGATTAAATATGGAAGCCTTTATTTAATTAAGATTTCTAATTTGATTAAGTATCCTAATATTTTGGAAAGATTTTCAATAGATCAAATTTGATTTGGAGAGATATTGGATTGACCTTATTATATTGGGATACAATTGAAACAAATCCCATGCTTATATTTACATATGTTCACATTGAAACAAAAGGGTGAAGCAATTTGATTGTTGTTTAAATGTTGGCAATAGTATAAATAAATATATACATGCAAAAGGTTTGCAAAAAATATATATATATTATATATATGCAATTGATGATTTTTTTCCTAAAGATTTAAACATCCTAGAAAAGAAAAGGGATTTTCTTTGTTCTCAAAAGTTGGAACGATTGTTCGTAGAGGAGTGCTAGTGTGCCAACTAAGGGTGCAATGCTTGGTGCACTACTGTAAGGGAGAAATCATGGAGGATATTCAAAAGGCTCAAGGAAATTAATAAGCACATTAAGGTATGTTTTATTATTAGTAAATATTATCTATATTGATAAATAAAATTTATTACATGCATGTTAAAATTAATAGAGATTAATTTAATAGTATATTTGTTTACATCAACAACGACATAATCACGATCCTGAAAGTGGTTTTGGAAGAAAATTTTAAATTCCAATCACATGAATGCTTCCGCGCTAACCCCAAAACCTTACGGTATGTTATGCTTAAAAGAAAATAGTGTATAATATTATATAGCATGTATTAATCGGTGTCATGACCACATTTATATCAAGAAATCTATAGTCAATCAATTGTCTTATTGTGAGGAACCCCACAATATAAACAACCACTTTTATACTTAAGACTCTTTATATTTATTATTAGTAGCTAACATAGGACCCGTATTTTTATACGGTATGAATACTTTTTAACTATAATTTTATATCATAACAAATCTTAATACTATTTCAATTATTGATCCTATAAATGCTCATTATTTCTTTGGTTCTATAGTGTAAATGAGATAATTGGTTTACTTATACTTAATATATGTGTAGCATAACCAGTGAGGAGATGTTACCGACAGGTGATGGATCCTCACCACCACCCTGAGCCATTGACCATTTGTAAACTTTCTAGACTATAACAAACATTTATTAAAACAATTCATGAACTAATTAGTGCTATACGAACAACTTACTGACTTTAAATAAATACTTATATTTCATTTAAATAACACAATATACATTCAGACTTGACTTGAACTGACATACACGCATTCTATCTAAATGCGAACAATAAACTTAGCATGACAGACCCATACTCTAGTGACTGCAGTAGCTCGATTCCCCGATCTCAGGTGCCTGTTCGGCTATGGCCAATCAGATATAACCACCTGCAAAACAAACTGTGGAGTTTGGGGGGGTCAGATCGTTTGAACGACCTGGTGAGTGGATACTAAAATAATAAACCATAAAAAAATTATAAAACATATCTATAAACCATTTCTAATGCATATATCGTCAAAAACATTTCAAGCGCTCAACGTCCAAGTCACGCGCATAGACTGAGCGATGAACGAACGATCCTTTATCGACAAGGTAACGGATCAATCCATTTCTGATGGACGAGACCATAAACAAGCACCCCGGCGGAAACATATAATGAGTCATAAAAATATAAAAACATGCAACAAGCGTCAGGATGGAAATACATAATCAATCGAGCATCTCAGCGGAAACATATAGATAATTTAGAAATCATGAAAGCATTGAACAAGCGCTTAGACAGAAATATTGAATGATTATGTATATTCTTTATCAATTTAAAACCTCAAACAAATAAAACTTCAAAACATAAAACATTTTGAATTACACATCAAGAAAAATATAAAAGAAAATATCCACTCACAGAGATTGATGATTGTCTAGAAACTCACTATGAAATTGCTAACGATGTGAGCTCCTGTCGGTAACATATAATAAATCGAATTTGTTATATAAGGCATGACAAAAGTAATTCTTAAATATTAAATAGGTTATGAAAAGCATGAGACACTAAATTCATTAAAAACGTTGGGTACTCAGGTTATCTAAGAGTCTTACGGACCTAGATTTCAAGTTACGGTAGTACGGTAGCGAAATTTTAGATTTTGCGTAATTGTTAAAATCCCATGCTCTAATGTTAATTTCGAAAATTCACCACGATTGATTGGGATGGAATCAAGGGCTGAAACTTTAATAGAATGGACCTCAGTGTGTCTACTTTATGTCAATTTTTACGGATCTCAGTTTCGATTTCAGAAACTCATGTTTTAAACCAAAATTCAAGGGTGATCAGAAAAATAAACTGGGTGTATTCACAGCAGGTTACCCAATTTCAAAAAATCGGTTTGGCTTCATCTTAAGTCCAAAAATTTTGAGTTTTGGATATGTTAGTCCCTAATGTGTTTAGTTTACTCATGAATTTATGGTTTGTCAAACGGACACCTCGAACTCAAGTTATAAGTAATGAATTAGGACTTGTGCAGAAGGTGTCGTAAACCGAACTCACTGCCCAACCCAAGTTATCTAGTCCACTGCCCTATTTGACAAATTTACTTCAACAATTACCACTAGACTTTTCAGCACATTAAACACATATAATACACAAAATAAAATTAATTTCTTAATCTTATTAAAGTCCTCATTTCTGCAAACAATTGGTGTGCACAAAGAATATATATTACATTTACTACAACCTCTACTTGTTCATCCTTGTTTGGCACTTACAAATTCACTTTAACAAGCTTCATGCCTTGATCAAATAACCAAAATAGCCCCCCATCATACCCCTCATTGTCGAATTCATGATCAAACACAAGCCACCATTCTATCCATTTTTAATGTACAAAATCATCGTCACTATCCTCAGTGAACACTACTAAACACATTTAATCTCAATGCACTCATTCAATCCATGATTTCTAATTTCAAGTTACTCCTAGAGTTTTTCTAAAATGTAACCCACAATCTATAATTAATTCTACACCATTTCAGTACCAACATAACATAATCAAGAGTCCATATTAACATAAATTCATCACCAACAACAAAATTCAATTTACAAGTTGTTGAATAATATTTTCTTACCGCAAGATGAAGCTCATCCATACCCAAAATCACTCCTTAGAGCTTGTTTTATATTTGATTTCACTCTCCTTAATTATGCTTGCTTTGATTTATTCATTTGGCTTGGACTCTCTTTGCTCTCGGCAGAAATTGATTTCTTACCTCTTTCTCTCAGTCTGGCTGAAAGGAACAAGGCAAATGTTGCCCCTACTTGTTCTTTTCTTTTTCAGGCGAGAAAGGTGCAGAACTTTCAAAAAGTGTAAGCTTGGGGTTAATTTTATTTTTATTTTATATTATTATGTTAGTAATCATGTTTTATTTAAGCATGAGTGGGCTTAAGTGTGTTTAGTCACCTTGTGGAGTGTACTTTGTAGGCCCATTTACTAACTATTCCCAAATTATTTCATTTATACACTCAATGCGTTTGCCAATTTCATACAAAGTCCATAAGCCCACCTCCATCAAATTTCATTTCCCAATTCATTAATTTTCTTTTTCTCAGAAAAATTTTATCTGGGCCACCGAGATTATAATCTGACTAGATCGTAAAATGTTAGGCATTACAATATATCTCTCATTTGTTTGTCTCTCAATTCTCAACCAATATTTCTAGTTCACATTATCATCTTTCTCTATTTAAAATATTTAATTTTCTTTCGGATGAATTCAAATGAAATATAATGTAATTTATTCAATTTAAGCTTAAATTTTCTTAACAAATTTTAAACCATGATTGTCACTATATAAGATCTAATAGTCAGAATTTGCATCTTAAAACACAACAAATAATAAAAAGTTCATGAAAAATTTTATAAAAATAATTCAAAATAAAGTAACAAGACCCGAACTCTAAAAAATTAATTATGTTGTGTAGGCGTCTATTATTTAGTTCTCTTATTTTAATAGGAGATTGTGTTTTAATATTAGAATAGGTTTTTTATTTTTATTTTATAATTTAATAATAAAAAAATTAAATATAAAAATTAAATGTTACTTATGTTATAAAAGTAAAGAGAAATAGAATAAGAGAGTACCTTGAAAGCTGCAGGCTTTTCTTATTGATTCTGAATGAATTGATTTTGATACAAAATACAAAGAGTGTTCCTCTATATTTATAAGGAAGAGATGTGGAGGGATAAGTTACAAAATAATAAAATAATAATGATTACAATATAAAGATTAAGTAGTTAGGATAATCAAAACACTCCCCCTTGAGCCCGACTACTTTAGTCATACATAATTTGTTTGACTTCTGAGCGGAATAACATTGCCTCATTAAAACCTTGTCAGTAAAACCCAGTGGGACAAAACCTGGTCGAAAGAAAAAGAGTACAATGTACTTGTGTCATGTCAATAAATATGCTCCCCTGATGAAAGATATCATCAAGATAATTTACTAAGTCGACGCATGCCAATACTATATACAAGCTTCTCAAATGTTGATGTCGGTAAAGCTTTTGTAAATAAGTCTGTAAAATTATCGGTTGATCTTATTTGCTTGACATCAATTTGCTTGCTCTGCTGGAGCTAATGAGTATAAAAGAATTTAGGTGAGATGTGTTTGGTTCTGTCTCCCTTGATGTACCCTCCTCTGATTTGTGCAATACATGCAGTATTATCTTCATATATCACTGTTGGAGTATCTGTGGTAGAATTTAAGTTCCATGTGCTCTAAATGTGATGGATAAGTGACCTTAACCATATACATTCTCTGCTTGCTTCACGTAGTGCATGTATCTCTGAGTGATTGGATGAGGTAGTAACAAAAGATTGTTTTGTAGATCGCCACGAAATTATTGTATTATTATAGGTAAAAACATACCATGTTTGTGAACGTGCCTTATGAGGGTCAGAGAGATATCATGCATCAGCGTAACCAACAATGCCTGATTTTTGTGTTAGCTCATTTGAATAAAACAATCCCAAGTCTTTAGTGCCGTGAAGATAACGAAAGATATATTTGACTCTGTTCCAATGTCTTCGAGTTGGCGCAGAACTAAATCTTGCCAATAAATTAACAGAAAATGCAATATCAGGTCTGGTGCATTGAACTAAATACAGCAATGCACACTTTGCACTAAGATATGGTACTTCTGGACCAAGTATCTCTTCATTATCTTCTTTAGGACGAAATTGATCCTTTTTAGGATCGAGAGATCGGACTACCATGTGAGTACTTAATGAATGAGCATTATCCATGTTGAAACGTTTGAGAATTTTTCCAATATATGCAGACTGATGGATAAATACTCTGTTATTTTTATGCTCGATCTGCAAGCCGAGACAATATTTCATTTTTCCCAAGTCTTTCATCTCAAATTCTCTTTTCAAATATTCAGTAGTTTTTAGAAGCTCTTCAGAAGTTCCAATTAAGTTCATATCATCGACATATACTACTATAATGACAAATCCAATTTCGGACTTTCTAATAAATACACATGGGCAGATATGATCATTTATATATCCTTCTTTCATCAATATTCACTCAAACAATTATACCACATGTGTCTAGATTTTTTCAATCCGTATAAAGATCGTTGTAACTTGATTGAACACACAGTTTACGATCAATTGATTTATATGGTTCAGACATTTTCAATCCTTCGGGGACTTTCAGGTAAATATCAGTGTCAAGTGACCCATACAAATATGTTGTCTCTACGTCCATAAGACGCATGTCTAATCTTTCAGAGACAGCCAAACTGATTAAAAATCGAAATGTAATGGTATCAATCACTGGAGAATACATATCCTAATAGTCAATACCTGGTCTCTACGAGAAACCTTGTGTAACTAGTCGCGCTTTATATCTAATGATTTCATTATGTTCATTACGTTTTCGTACAAACACCCATTTGTAACCAACGAGTTTGACATCTTCAGGTGTCTGGACTACGGGGTCCAAATATTTCACGTTTGGTTAAAGAAGTCAATTTTACTTGAATGGCTTCTTTCCATTTAGGCCAATCGTGTCTTTGTCTACATTCATCGACAGCTTGAAGTTCAAAATCATTTGCAATTTCAGTAGCTATTGTATATGAAAACACATTGTCGATGGTTATTTCCTTTTGATCCCACAGTTCTCTTATATAAGTATAATTTGTAGACTTTTCCACATTTTTGGAATTTTGAGCCTCTTCAGGGGTTGGTATCTCTTCAGGGACTATAAGTTCTTCTGGAACTGGTGATTGAGAAGATGTGGGTTTAGCCAATGCTTGAGCATTATTTTCAACAGGATCTGAATCTCTCATTTTCCTCTTCAGGGGAATAGTATCTTTAGAACCAAGTGTTCTACCACGTTTCTAACGTGCAATAGATGATTCATTAGCTGCTTTTACACTAGATTGTTCAACAGGAACAATCACCCGGGTTAGTGTAGTAACAACTGGTATATGTGACTTGGTTACTTTTAATGTCGTATAAATACATCACGTAATTGATTTACAATTTGCTACAAATGAACTATCATTCGCACTTCATTTTCACATTGACTGGTGTGAGAATATAAACTAATTCTATGAAATTGCGGGCTTACTTCAAGAAGCTTCATTTCTTTTAAGGAGATGAAAATTATCTCATTTAAATGGTAATATGTAAGAGATAATCATTTACAAGTTCCAATTAATAACAAGATTATGGTCTTTTTTTCAAGGCCTTCAATTAGGTCAGCAATACCATATATGGTATATAGTTTTGCTACAAGCAATATTACTATTTAGAAGTAAAATATAAATAAAATACACAATATAAAGTACTAATTGACATATAATTTTCTCTCTTTAATTTCAAAGAGATTCGACACATTAAGGTGAATAAGATCTGCTAGATCTTTAGCCACTCTAATGGTTCTTATCTGCTGGCTATATCCATTTGTATCACTTTATCATCATGGGGATTCGTGACTATTGTCAGGACATTAATTATGTTATTCTTTTACATTTACATATCAATTATGATATATTTTATATTCACTTCAGGGAATGATAAATATGTTATTTCCAAAAGAAAATTCAACTCACAATTTCAGTTGTAAGGTAATGTTTGATAAAGCTGAAATACACTCAATAACAATAGGCCATCTATGTCTTTTATAGTAGTCAGAGCTTCAAGCTCTCTTGTAAAAATATGACATAGGAAAATATTCATCTTTCATAGATATTTATTTTCCTTAATGGTACTTTCCAAGCGCATGACTTGAATTCACATTTCAATATCTATACCCAATGAAATAAAATGGTATAATAAGACATCTATAACAAAAATTTCAAATTCATGTATAGAACTCCAGGTTCATATATATGATACTGTAAGCTTTAGAATTTTAGGTTCTAAATGTTTAAAGTTGTAACTTATAATTTCAAATTTTGTTTTGTTCCCTAAAATTTCGAATTCTTTTTTAGAATTCATAACTTTAAACTTCGGGTTTAGATTTAAAAATTTTGGTAGAACTTCCAGTTCTAATTTATATGATTAATTTTCCGAACTTCAGGTTCATATATGAAAATGATAGATGTAGAAATTTTGGTTTTAAGAGTTACAACTAAGAACTTCGGGTTCTAATTTATTTATAATTGCCAATGGTAAATATATACTTGTGTCTTGATATGATAACCATTTCAACGGATATCTTTGAACTTCAGGTTCTATATGATTTCTAAAAATCTTCATAAAGGTTTATCAATAATATCTACAAATAAGATACAAATTTTATGTACATCAAGTACATAATCATTGTATTTTTGTATCAGTCAAAGTAATATCTTCAAGATATTTGAAAGTACTAAATATCTTCTGGATATTTGAAAGATCTAACATTTTATCATAAACAAAGGGATATAAAAAGAGTAATACAAAATTATAAATTGTATTCACAAGTGTGTTATGATTTCACTTACCAGAGCCTTATTCATTTACTGTAGTGGAGTTTCTCTATTATATCTATACGTAGTTGGAATTAACATTCACTACTGGGAATATCAAGAAACTGATTTTCGTGTTCTATGAGAACAACATGTTTTATTTAAAAAGTATAGTTCAGAGCTACATGTTCTGATATTAAAAGCTAATTTGAACTTCAGATCTGATTAGCTCTTTATTATTGCAAACTTCTGGTAGCAATAATAATAATATATATATAATATAACTCAAAAGAATAAAGATATAATAGAAAAAAATATAATAGAAAAAAATCACATAAATATGTATGAATCAAAAATTACACACACGTATTTGGAACTTCAAGTTCTCTTAAAAAATAATTCGTTGACCTAGAACTTCAAGTTACATTCTTACATTATTATTTAGAACATCAGGTTCTAAAAGGGAATTATATTTCATAACTGCAATTTCTGATTGATAACATTAATATTTAGAACTTTAAGTTCATAAATATGATTGTAGGCATTGCATTTTTGCATGTGAGTCTCTATGATGAGTCTCATTTGGAGGCATTACCTTTTTAGTCGAGGAAGTTGCGGGAAACGGTTGTCGGAAGGGAATCGGCATTTCGTAAAATTTTATCCGCATGTTTAGCTCCAAGCTCGCTCGTTGGACCTCCGTTTTAAAGCACCTTTGGCCTAAAAAACCCAGAACCATTTAACCTTGGCCCAAACCCACTCACCAAACCAACACAACACCTAACCCACCAAGACAAAGCCCACACCACCACCACCTAGGCTCACACGCCCATCACCCTAAAATACATCCCAATTAAATTAAATATTAATTAAATAATGTAATTGAATTAAATAAAATAATTAAACCATTTACCAAATTAAATAAGACATAAAATATAATTATACCAAATTAAAATATTGTAACTTCCTAACTTAAAATATTATATACTAAATTAAAGAAATATTATGCCTAATTAAAATCAATCATAACCAATTAAAAATATTGACTTCCTAATCTAACAAATTAAATGCCTAATTAACACCAATCAAATATTCAACCTTCCTAATTCACCAAAATTTGTCCCCCCAATCAATCAAATCCTTTCCTTGTTTGACACCAAATCCAATCTATTCCTTGTGAGACAAGGGGAAACCCTACCCTCTCACTATAAAAATAGCACAAATCTAAACCCTAGGGGTCCTCTCTCTCAACTCTCTCACTCACGGCACAAATAACCCACAAGGCCACGAACCAAATAGGCAAGACAAGAGATTCACGGCAAAACAAGACAAAAATAATGAAACCCTAAGTCACGTCCCCTCTCCTCTCAACACCTTACGCAAACCACCCTTGTTTCATGCCACCAACTCACGCATAAACCACCTTCAGCAGCCCCTTCACGCATATACTACCTTTACTCACACCACCTTCACGTGAAGCCCACAACTTGCTCACACCTTCAACACGTCACAGCCTACAAGCCTCATCTTTGCCCATCAATAACTCCCTGCCTCACGTTGCAATTAAGCCACCTTGCCCACGCCCTTGACCTGCCTCACTCAATCAAACCACAACCTACACGCACAAACTGAACACAAGCCTACACTCATAAACGCCACAGCCTTCCACGCAATTGACCCTTTGCCGCAATTAGCCACTCATACTGCCCATTACAAGCCTTGTCACTCACCTTCACGCACACACATAAATTGCATCCACGTACACAGACCATTCAACGCAGGTAATACCCTCAAAACAGTCCCCGAAACGACCAAAATAGTGGCCTGAAAATACAGAGAAAATAGCAGCAAAACAGAGTCAAAACAGTGGCTTAAACAGCAAAATAGTGAGCTAAGACATTAATCCAGTGAACCGGAAGGGTTGCGGAGTGATAGCCCTTCTGACAGCCGTGAAACGCGAGTCCGAAAGTCGACATAAAAGGTTATACCTGAGGGTACTTTTCCTATTATTTCCCTTTATCTTTTTAATTATTTTATTCGTTTTTATCGCATGAGAGTCGTTTATTGATGCATGATTGTGGCTCTTGAATAGATAGAAAATGCATGATTATTGTGAAATGATGTGTGTTGTGGCCCTTGAATAAAATGAAAAGTGTGTCGCCTCTCGTGGTATATAGGATGGAAACTCGGACATAAATTTCATAGCCGATTCCGAATGGACGGTAGTATGATCTGTACTCGAGATACAACTCCACGTACCACTTGAGTAAACGGTGCATATTTCGTTTTATGTTGTTTTGATTTGTTTATTATTCGCTACTTGATTTCCGCATGTTATTTGTTTATGTAATGATATGATCGAGCGCATGGGCTTAGTAAGTTGGATTAAAGGTCCCCTATTTTGAGGGGTTAAAACCCTTTATCACGATGATTTGCCGCGCCGATCGATGTATATTCGGTTGAATGTAAGATGTGTTCAATCGGGTATACGAAGTCCGATATTATTGTCTTTATTGTTTATATGTATGATGTGATCGAGCGCATGGGCTTAGTAAGTTGGATTAAAGGTCCCCTATTCTGATGGGTTAAAACATTTTACCACGATGCCTTGCCGCGCCGATTGATGTATATTCGGTTGAATGTAAGATGTGTTCAATCGGGTATACGAAGTCCGATATTATTATCTTTATTGTTTATATACATGATGTGATCGAGCGCATGGGCTTAGTAAGTTGGATTAAAGGTCCCCTATTCTGAGGGGTTAAAATCCTTTACCACGAGGCTTTGCCACGCCGGTTGATGTATATTCGGTTGAATGTAAGATGTGTTCAATCGGGTATACGAAGTTCCATATAGTTATCTTTATCTTTGTACGCATTGTAATGAAAAACGCATGGGCTTATTGTGTTGGACTAAAAGGTTCTCCATTTGGGGGAAGGAAAGCCTAAAAGGCTACCTTTACCACGATATTTGCCGCGTCTTTCATCTATTGATTGCATCATCTATCCTTGTCTTGGCTTGATTTATTATCATTGGTGTACCCATGTTATGATAGCATTTGGGCATTATTTCTCGTGGTATATAGGATGGAAACCCGGACATAAATTTCATAGCCGATTCCGAATGGACGGTAGTATGATCTGTACTCGGGATACAATTCCACGTACCATTTGGAAAAAGGCCCACGCATGTGTTCGTGTCAATTCTAGATATCTTTTCTGTATCACATCACGACATGTCTATCTTAACATATAGTTGTCTCTTTTTACCTTATGCATTTGTATTACCTCTTTAGTTATCTATCTCTATTATGCGCTTAAGTGTCTTCCTTAATACGTATGCTTGTATGAATATTATTTGTTTGCGTTTATGTGCCTACCAATGTGAAATTGTATGCCTTCCGTATGTCAATTTATCTTTATGCATGAATTCGGACATAGATTGTATGTAAATAGGTTGTATGCAAGTATGAAAATGTGTTATATGTAAACTTAGATATGAGCTTTGTACCTATGCATGCAAACTTAGGAGTAAATTATCCTTGGAAATATGTTGCTTAGGCTTGGTTAGATTATTGCACAAATCATTTTATTACAAGTGGCATAAGTAAGGGACCATTCCGAACCTAACGGTTTGAGGTCTTCCCTTGCGAGGGGTGAGTGCGGCCTTAAATCTTTGTCCCAGTTCACACCGGGTGGCGACTCCATTATTCTCCGGTTTAGTCCCCTGTGGGCTACTCCGTACTCCCAACCGGGCCGCGAGCCCGAGACAGCATGCGTCGCCCAGTTTCTGTGTTCCTACAATGATATTATAGATTCAAAACTTCAGGTTCCATGAAAGATTTAAAATTGCAAGTTTTAATCTAAAGTCTGATAACTGAGATTAGAACTTCAAGTTCTTTAATTGTAGTGTAATTCTAGAACTTCGGGTTCTATAATTATTTTATAAATCTAGAACTGCAGGTTCTAATCTAATAATTAACTAATGAGTTTAGAACTTCATGTTCTAATTTTCTCTTATAGTTAATCAGATTTATGAAAGAAATTAAAATAAACTATAAAAAATAAAATAAAAATAAAATTCGATTTTTATTTTCTGATGTGAATGATCCAAATTAATGTCAACCACATAGCATACTCATAAAAATAATTAATTTGTTAAACTAATAATAAATAAAAGAATAACATAGTGAATTATAACTACGAGTTATAATTTTAAGATTAAATTTAGAACTTCAGGTTCTGAATTATAACTACAGGTTCTAATTTTAATATTGAGATTAATAACTTCAGGTTGTGAATTAGAACTACGGGTTCTAATTTTAATATTGAGATTCATAACTTCAGGTTGTGAATTAGAACTACGAGTTCTAATTTTAATATTGAGATTCAGAACTTTAGGTTCTGAATGAAAACTACGGGTTCTAATATTAATATTGAGATTCAGAATTTAGAACTATGGGTTCTAATCAGAACTACATATTCTAATATTGAGATTCATAACTTCATGTTCTGAATCAGAAGTACAGGTTCTAATATTGAGATTTAAATTCAGAACTTCAGGTTCTGATTTATTTACACGGCAAACTTCAAGTTGCAACTAAAAAAAAAAATTAGATCCACCAACCAAAAAAAAAAATCTCAAAACATGCCTTTTTACATGTTTGAAGTCAAGAACTGAATGACGCCATTGGATCATCGTCATCAAATGCAATTGAAGCAGATTAAAAAAAAGCCAATTGATGTCACTGGATCTTCATAATTGAAGCCCCTTGATCATCAAAATTTTGAAGCTTTTGGCTTCAGGCACTTCTAAGTAGCTTCTTTTTTTCTCTATTTTTTTTTGTAAAAAGATTTAAATAGAAGCTGATCGTGCTAATAATGTGTTATAAAAGTAAAAAAAAAATAGAATAAGAGAGTACCTTGAAAGATGCAGGTTTTTTCTTATTGATTCTGAATGAATTGATTTTGATACAAAATACAAAGAGTGTTCCTCTATATTATAGGGAAGAGATCTGGAGGGATAAGTTACAAAATAATAAAATAATAATTATTACAAGATAAAGATTAAGTAGTTGGGATAATCACAAATTACAACAACTTATGTTTTTTTTAAAAAAAAATTAATAGAAGAGTGTAATAGGTAAAACAAATAATTAATTATTGAGATTAGAATATATACTATTAGCTAATTCCCAAAGAGTTATTGCTTAACCTAATTCAATAGTTCGGCTAACCACTTGGATCCAATTTAGAATTACTGCTGAACCTAATTCAATAGCGCGTCAGAGCATCTTCTAGTTTAACGGAGGAAAAACAGCTATCTCAAAAAGTCAAAAATTATTAGTTTGGGACTTTTATATAGGGGTGTCAATTTTGGTCAGAATTCGTTTATTCGTTAGATTCGATTCGCTTTAAAGCGAATACGGGTTTGAAAAAATGAATTCGTTTAATAAATGAGTCAATTCGATTCGATTCGTTAATACGAATTTAAACTCATTGATTCGTTTATTTGTTTAAGATTCATTTTATTATTATTATTTACTAGTTATTGTTATTTTCCAATTAAGATTCGAGAAATTATGGTTAATTACCATAAAAAAAATAATATTTTCGATATTTGGTGATGTATTTTTAGTAAATTTATTAATTACATATTTCATATGTATATATTTATGAAGAATTAATGTAAATTAATTATGATAAATTATGTTATTAAATAATATCATGACTAAACAAATATTCGTATTTGATTCGTTTAATAAACGAATCGAATATGAATCCTGATATTAGGATTCGTTTAATAAACGAATCGAATAGGAATCAATCACATTTTTATTCGATTCGTTTAGGATTCGATAAAAATTCGACTCGTTGCCACCCCAACTTTTATAATTACTTTTTTTTTTAATTAACTTTTCTAATTACTTTATAAACATAAAATAGTGGGCGCGTGGGATTCACAAAATATTGAAGAATCAGTAACGTGGTGACCGACGGAATCATAATTGCATCCACGTGAACGAAAACTTTGTACGGGTTCCCAGAGAGACAGTTAAGTAATTTGAGTTTTGGGATCTTATTTTTGAAATCTTAAATTTAAATCTTGACTAGTATTTTTGTAAGAATCTGAAACATTAGTAGTTTATGTTGTAAATTCTCTAATTATAAAGTTTGGATGGATGAAGGTCATGTCCCTTGGGTGGTGCCTTATGGGAAGGGCACAAACATGTAGGGACATGTCCTCCAAATTAGAAGAACACTCATAGGCTCCAAATGGTGCATGGAAGGGGTATAACCCTTAGCAGAGTTATACCTCAAACCAAATGGTACCCTTAAGACACACTTACATGCCTTTATTTATGAGCCTTTATGTTCATTCTAATGATGTAGAATTTTAATAAGTCTTGAGTCACATCAATTACGTTTTTGAGTCAAGAGAGAGATTTTCCACCATTTGTCCCAGTTCATGTTCTTGTGTGAGGGGTGCCCCATCTCAAGAAGTATCAAATGAATCCTGAGAGAACGTTAGCCACTTTGCATCCGTAGAGCACCGAGACGGAGACTAATAAGTTCTTAAGGACAGTGAGGTTTTTCGACTTGGATTCGTTTTAAATCATCATCCATAATTTTTGTCAGGCGTAGTATACGTAGTATTGCGTATTGCGATCCATTATCGGATGTCACATGCAAGCCCTGGGGCTGGAATAGTGTCTACCCCGTACGAAGCATATATCAGATCACAAGCAATTATTCTCTATAATCGGATAATCATGACCTTGTCATATTATCCCGATAGTTGCAACATAATAGAGAACCAGTTTTGTATCCCTACGTGATCATCATCTCCATATGACTGAAGTGATACTTCCATCTTGACATCACACTCAATACACTACGATTCTCAAAAAACCCAGAAGAGGCATACAAAGAACCTTTTAAAGTCCCGGACGACCAAAACCAAAGCGTATTGATTGTCGGAGGTATTAGCGATGCAAGTCTCAGGTTAAGACCAAATACACCTACCCTGATTCGGATTCCCATAGACACATAGTCATACTACCAATGGGATTCCGAGGGGTTTATCCAGAGCGAATCTGTTTCCGTACCATCGGTAAACACAACCTTCTATCACACTTACATAAGTATCCAATACTTAAATATATGAGAACTATGTTGTTATGTTCCCACAACGCGCACAAGTGCAATACTAGTCTATTCCGCATTATCGATGTCCAGTCTCGATAATACTACGACTAAGGATATTTAATGATTAAACCTTAATGGATTGATACTATCTCATATCTTATAATCTGGAACTAATCATAAGGACTTTTATCATTTATATATTCAAGTAATCTAATTACAAAATGATAAAATAGCAATTTCCATTGTCACATAGTTAATTTGTACAAAAACCACAATGTCTTTTACAAATAGTGACGTTATGGGTCATAATTGCCCAACAATCTCCTACTTGGCCTATAACCACTCACTCAAGTATCTAACACCTGAACTATGTACATGTCGCTCAAATTTCTGCTGAGGAATAGCTTTCGTCAGCGGATCTGCAATGTTGTCATCTGATGTGACCTTCTCGATCTTCACATCGCCACGATGTATGATCTCACGAATCAGATGGAAACGTCGAAGAACATGCTTGGATCGTTGATGAGACCGCGGTTCCTTAGCCTGTGCTATAGCCCCGTTATTGTCACAATACAATGGAACTGGCTTAGCTACTAACGAAACTACTCCTAATCCAATTAGGAATTTACGGATCCAAACTGCCTCTTTTGCTGCTTCAGCTGCAGCAATGTATTCCACTTCTGTTGTTAAATCGGCAACAGTCTCATGCTTGGAAGATTTCCAGCTTACTGCTCCATTGTTCAAACAAAATATGTACCCAAATTGCGACTTACAGTCGTCTTTATCGGTTTTGGAAACTTGCATCGGTAAACCAAGTTACCTCAAGTTCTCCATCTCCATAGATTAAGAATGCATCCCTAGTTTGTCTAAGATACTTAAGGATGTTCTTAACCGCAACCCAGTGACCATCACCTGGATCGGTCTGATAGCGACTACACATGCTCAAAGCATATGAGACATCAGGTTGTGTACATATCATGGCATACATGATCGATCCGAATGCAGAAGCGAACGGGATCCGACTCATGTTGTCTCTCTCATCTTGATTTTTAGGCACATGTCCTTAGATAGATTGACACCATGTGACACTGGAAACAGTCCCCTCTTAGACTGTTCCATGTTGAATCTCTTCAACACTTTGTCAATGTACGTGCTCTGGGAGAGTCCAAACAGTTTTCTAGATCTATCCCGGTAGATCTTTATTCCCAAAATAAAGGCTGCTTCTCCCAAATCTTTCATGGAGAATTTTAATGAAAGCCAAGCTTTCACCGATTGTAGCATGGGAATGTCATTGCCAATAAGCAATACATCATCAATGTAAAGGACAATGAATGTCAGTGCGCTCTCACTAACCTTCTTATATACACAAGGATCATCCTCGTTTTGAACGAAATCATATTCATTTATGATCTTATCAAAACGTTGGTTCCAAGAACGCGATGCTTGCTTCAATCCATAAATGGATCGATTTAACTTGCAAACCTTGTCTCCATGTTTTGGTATGAAAAAATCGTCAGGCCGTTGCATATAAACATCCTCCAAAAGGATTTCGTTAAGGAAATCGGTTTTGACGTCCATCTGCCATATTTCATAATCGAAATATGCAGTAATAGCAAGGATTATCCGAATGGATTTAATCATGGCAACTGGTGAAAAAGTTTCGTCGTAATCGACACCATGTCGTTGATGATACCCTTTCGCTACAAGCCTAGCTTTGTACGTTTGTATGTTGCCATCCATGTCGGTCTCCTTCTTGAAGACCCATTTGCAACCAATAGGCTTTACGCCTTCTGGTGCATCAACCAGTGTCCAAACTTGGTTGGTGTACATGGAATCCATTTCGGATTTCATGGCATCTTGCCATAAACCGGAGTCGATACCTTGTATCGCTTCCTCATACGTAGCTGGTTCATCTTCCTCAATAAGATTAATATCTACATGAGGTGAGATCAGAAACCCATACCTCTCAGGTTGTTTTCTGACTCTCTCCGACCTACGCGGTTCTTGTGTATTCGAAGATTGTGGTACAGTCTCATTAATGATGAACTGTTCATGTTCCGTTAAGGAATCGGTGCCAGGAACAGTATCACTCCGATTTTCATCGAGTTCTACTTTCTTCCCACTTACTACTGCATTTAGGAATTCCTTCTCAAGGAAAATCGCATGTAGAGCAACGAATACTTTGTTCTCTTGTGGGTTGTAGAAGTAATATCATTTGGTTTCCCTAGGATAACCTACAAATAGACATTTATCTGATTTGGGTTCAAGTTTGGTACCATCCAAACATTTAATGTATGCCTAGCAACCCCAAATCCTCAGGAATGAGAAACCCGGTTTCTTTCATGTCCATATTTCATACGGAGTCTGTTGAACAGACTTTGAAGGAACCTTATTCAAAATAAGTATTGCAATGTTCAATGCATATCCCCATAAGGAAATAGGTAGCTCAGTGCGACTCATCATCGACCTTACCATGTCCAACAAAGTTCGGTTTCTCCGCTCGGACACACCGTTTAATTGGGGTGTTCCGGGATGAGTCCACTGTGAAATAATACCATACTCTTTCAAGAAATCGAGAAACTCATTGCTCAAGTATTCTCCACCACGGTCGACCGTAATGTTTTAATACTTTTTCCGATCTGTTTTTTACTTCGTGTCGAAACTCTTTGAATTTCTCAAAGGTTTCAGACTTGTGTCTCATAAGATACACATAACCATAATGCGATGCATCATCTGTACAGGTTACAAAGTATTCATATCCACCTCTAGCCTGGCTAGACATGGGCCCACATACGTCACTATGAACGAGGGCTAACAGTTCGGTGGCACGTGCACCTTTACCACTAAAAGGTGTTTTAGGCATTTTGCCTAATAAACAATATTCGCAGACGTCATATGAATTTTGGATCAAATCCATCCAAGTACCCACTCTTCGAAAGTGTGGATATGCGAGTATTGTTAATGTGTCCTAGACGACAATGCCACATATAAGTTTCATCTTTGTTACTTAATTTAAGCCTTTTGTTTGTTACATTATATGTTTGAGATTGATTAATATTTAAAATATAAAGACCATTATACACATCAGCACTGCATATCTCAATATCATTCCTATATATACAGCACCCAGTGTTTCTAAATATAAAAGTATACCCACATTGGGCTAAACAAGATACAGAAATAATATTCCTAGTCAAACTAGGTACATAATAACAGTCTGATAAGTTTAGTACATGCCCCGAGGGCAATTCCAAAATATAAGTCCCAACGGCCAAAACGGCGACTCTAGTCCCATTTCCAACTCGGAGGTCAATCTCTCCTGAGGCCAGTCTTGTGCTAATCTGCAGATCCTATACATCAGTACATATATGAGTACCATAACCAGAATCAAAAATCTAATTTTTAATACTAGAAGTAGATGTGTTTATTTCTATAACAAACATATCTGAAGTCGGTGTCTTGCCCGCTTTGATTTCCTTCATGTGCACCTTGTTCTCACGGTAGTCATGCTTCCAGTGACCCCGTTTTACACACTGCAGGCATCCATCTTGGGATTTGTCATTTGCCTTCCCAGAAGACTTTGACGATTTGGCCTTGCCCTTCTTCTTCTTTTTCTTCTTCTTTACACCTCCAGTAGCCTTTGGCCAAGCCTTGGCAGACTGAGATGTTGAAGCGAAGTGTGCCTTGCGCTTTTTGCCATTCAATAGATTTTTTTCTACTTCATGCAGCATTGCCATCAACTCTCCAAAAGTATGGTCTTGGTTCATCATATTGTAGTTCATGATGAATCTCTCTAGCTGTTAGGAATAGACTGCAAGATCAAATCTATAGAATTCTCAGCCTCAAAGGTTATGCCTAGCTGACCTAGTTGTTCGATGTCAGTAATCATCTGCGACACATGGTGCTCGACAGATGTACCCTCTGACATTCGAGAGCGAAATAGCTTCTTCTGCAATTAATACCTTTGTGATCTAAGGTTAGATCGATGAAGGTCCTTCAATTTTGCCATCATATTATAGGGATCCAATCCCTTGTTCTGGCGATGAAATTGAGGGGTCATTGCAGCGAGCATGAAGGATATTTCCAGTTGAGTTGCCATCGCTATGAGTATTCCAAAGCTCAAGCTCAAACGGCTGCTCATTTCTGGGCTTAGGCTCGAAAGGTCTCTCTATCGTATAGAGCATTCTCTCAGCCCACAGGACAATCCTGAGGTTCATATCCCAGTCAGGAAAGTTCACACCATTAAAGACATTTTCGCCATGATAATGTCTCTAACCCCGATCTTTCCAGCCATCTTAATTGCAATAGTCTAATTATTCAATTAACGATTTTTGAGTACAATCCAACTGTTACAAGAAAATAATAAAATATTAGTCCAACTAATAAATACATAAAATGACGAAATAATTTGAAAGCGCGTATTGGCAAGTATTTGAACGAAATTGTAAATTCAATACTGGTGGAGGCACTACCCTTTAAGTTGCGGAAGTCGTGGGAAACGGATGTCGGAAGGGAAAATTCAGAAATCAATACCTTGTTGGACTTAATTCGTTTGTTTAGCCTCGGGTTCGCTCGTTGGATCTATGTTTTAAAATTTATCCTCGGCCCAAAACCCCACAACCTACACTAAGCCCATTTCGCCCAAGTCCAATCCAAAAATAATTAAAACATTTAAAACACATGTCACAAATTAAATTAAATCTAATCTAATCAAATCAAATAAATTAAAGTAAATCCAATTAAAATCAAAATAAATCTCATTCCTAAAT
>SKCR01036976.1:0-76595 GCA_019454045.1 Zanthoxylum bungeanum | reverse complement strand
AACTCTACCTTTTCGTTACAAGCCTAGCTTAGTACGTTGGTATGTTGCCATCCATGTATGTCTTCCTAGAAGAATTTTAAGTACCAATAGGCACAATGCCTTACGGTACATCAAATAGTGTCTAAACATAGTTGGTATACATGGAATCCATTTCGGACTTTATGGCACTTTGCCATAATAGGGAGTCGATACCTTGTATCACTTCCTCATACGTAGTCAGTTGGTATTCCTCAATAAGATAGACATCTTTATGAGGTGAGATCAGAAACCCATACCCCAGGTTGTTTTCTGACTCTTTCCGACATACGCGGTTCTTGTGTATACGAAGATTAATGGTAATAGTTTCATCCTTGATGAACTATTTGTGTTCCATTAAGATTCGGTGCCTTGAACAGTATTTCTCCGATTTTCATCGAGTTATACTATCCTCTCACTTACCACTGCATATCAGTATTCCTCTTAGGAAAACCGCATGGTGAGCAACAATCTAATTGTTCTCTTGTGAGGTGTATAAGTACAATACTTATGGTATCCCTAGGATGACCTACAATTGGCACTTATCATATTTGGGTTTTAGTTTGGTATCATCCAAACATATGCCTAGCATACCCAAATCACCATGAATGAGAAACCCGATTTCTTTCCCGTTCATATCTAATATGATATCTGTCAAACAGATTATTATGGAACCTTATTCAAAATAAGTTCTTGCACTGTTTAAAGCTTATCCGTTGAAGGTAATGGTAGCTCAGAGCGACTCGTGATTAACCTTATCATGTCTAACAAAATTCGGTTAATCCGTTCGGACACACCGTCAAACTGACGTGTTCTGGGAGGAGTCCTCATTGAAAGAATACTATACTCTTTCAAGTATACGAAAAACTTATTGCTTAAGTATTTTCCATTACGGTCTTACCGTGACGGTTTAATACTTTAGCTGATCTGTTTGTCTATTTCGTGTCGAAACTGTGAAAGTTTCTGATATGTGTTCTTCAAAAGAAACACATAACCATAAACGATGCCATATCCGTAAAGGTCACGAAATATTCATATCCATATCTAGCCTAGCTAGACATGGGCCCACTTGCTTCACTATGAATTAGGGCTAACAGATCGGTGGCACTAGCACTTTTACCAAGTAAATAGTATTTTAGGCACTTTGCCCAATAAACTAGATTCGTAGACTTTATTTGAATAGAATCAAATTAGTCCTAGTACAAACTCTTCGAAAGTGTGGATATACGAGTCTTGTTTGATTGTGTCCCAGACAACAACCCCACAATTAGTTTCTTCTGATCAAATTAGTTTGAGCTATTTATTTGTCATGTTATATATTTGAGATATTATTTATATTCAAAATATAAATTCTTTTATTCACATCTAATGTGTTTATCTCAATATCATCATTATATAATAAAATACTTTAGTGTTCTAGAATAAAAAGGTACACCCGCAGCGGGTTATACACTGATATAGAGATAATGTATCTAGTCAAACTAGTTACATTATAATAGTTCCTTAATTTAAGTACTAACCCGAAGGTAGTTCCTAAATTCATGTATCTACGGTTAAAACAGCGACTTTCGTCCCGTTTTCAATTCACAGATACATCTCAATAGAAGTCAGTATCCTGCTCATAGCAGATTCTAAACATCAGTACATATTTATGTACCACACTAAGTATCTAAAATCCAATTTTAATACTAGTTGTGAACATATTTATGACAAACATATTTGAAGTCAGAGCCTTGCTCGTCTTCAATTCCTTATTAGGATATGTCCTTTTATCTTCCCAGAAGATTGTAATGATTTTGCCTTTGCCATTTTCATATTCCAGGAGCCTTTGGCCAAGCCTCGGGTTTCTAGAATATCGAAGTAAAGTGCACCTTGCGCTACTTGCCTTATTGTAAACTTTGACTTTATCTCCTTGAGACTAGTCATTAATTCTCCAAAAATTATTTATTGCAATTTTTACTTCTAAAATCTAATTTTAGATTTAGGAAGATCCTTCAATTTCAGTATCATACTTTAAGAATCTAATCCTTAGTTCTGATAAGGAAATTAAGGAGTCTATATGACAAGTATAATGGATTAAGCACTATAATTATCATTACATGAATATTCCAAATATCATGTTCCACTTATTTTCTTAACTCCAGGCTTAGGCTTAATATGTTATTTTATCAAATAAAGTAACCTGTTATTTTTCCAGGACCATCCTGAAATAATTCCCAATTTGAAAATTATAGTCGTCTAAATACATTTTCACCCAGGATTATGTTTTAAACACTAATATTTCATTTATCTTAATTCCTAATAGTCCAACTATTTAATCAACGATTTGTGGTGCTATGTATTATATTGATTATTATAGTCCAACTATACAATCAAATATAATTTAAATCAATTAACCTCAATTACATTGATTATTATAGTTCAACTATAAAATCAACTGTAAATTGAAATTAATTAATTCAAATATATTGATTACTATAATCCAATTATATAATCAACTATAATACAGTCCAACTGCTTATTAAAACAACAATTTAAATATTAGTCCAACTAACATTTAATCAAACGACGAAATAATTTGTGATTGAGCGCATATGGCGAGTAATTGAATGAATACTGCAAATTCAATTCTTGCCTCCCACTATTTTTCGGCGAGCCTCTAACCCTATGTCGAGTACTCGGGAAACCGTGTTTCCTAGTGGGCTAGGATCCCATTAAATATCATACAATCTTGACTTTGGCCAAAAAATTGTATGATAATTAACTAGGTAGATCTCTAAGATCAATTGGATCCCATCCAATTCCTAGATCCGGTAGGGAGACATCCAAGTCCGAAACATATATCATATATATGCCAATACATCCAATGTATTACCTAACATTTTTCCTCTGAATCAACTAAGTCTTGGCTTTGGCACAACAAACTTAGTGATCCCAGTCAAGCGCGACCCATTGACCATGGAAAGCTTCGTAATCAATGTCGATGGACAAGAAGTGGTCTTGACTTTGGCCAACAAACCACAACTTGGAAAAGACACTGATATAGAACAAAGCCTTCGTGATTCAAACACATCTTCGACAGACAAAGGCCTTGACATTGGCCAACAAACCAATGCCGTCTAGGATCTTGAGTGAGAATCACTCAATCGAAGGAAAGACGCTTAATATTGAACGGGGGTTTTTCTCGTGCAAATTGGCAACCAATTTATTATCTTTGTTAAGGTCTCATCATTATACACCCTTAAACATGAATTCTAAACACATAATAAAGCGCATATGAAATAAAATAATAATGATATGCAGATGGATAGTTTAAATTGATCCTAGATCAAATCTCTCATTTTCTCTCTCCAAAGCTAACACATTTATTTACTTCTACCCGTTACACTACACTTCTAAAGAAACCTCATTTACATTGAGGGGAATAGGTGAGAAGAGACTACAAAGAGTATAGAGGTGATAAGGCTGGACACGCAGGTCCAATTAATAAATCAAATTTATTACAACAATTTCTAAAATTGCCCCACCCATCTAATATCCATCCGATATACATTATTCATGCATCGCAACCATGTATTCATACAAGCATGTTATCAATCAATCTAATCAAATTAATTAATCTGATAATTAATGATCATCCAATGTTCAAACAACGATTTGATTTTTGCTCGAGTCAAACTCGTTTTACGAATAAGTACTCAAAGTACGAATTCTAGAATTAAATTAAACTACAATATTAAATCCAATTCAATTTGTATTTAATATTAATTCACTATTTAATTCTTAATTAAATATTACACTTTTAATTAATGAACCTTTTACGATTTAAATTCCAAATTCAATCGTAACGGGTCTCAAAGCCTGATTAACGTCCAACGTTTATTTAATTAAAGTCCAATGAGTTTTAATTAATTTCTTAAGGCGTGGACGTTTGGTCAAATCGGGTCAAACCGATAACCAAAGTCCAATCCGGGAGTTGCCCCATAAGCCTTTAAATTAATTTTGGCCCATTAGGCCCAATTAAATAATTAAGGTCCATTAAGTCATAATTGGAATTTATGGATGCGGTTTTGGGCCCAATTGGATCCAACCAAATTGGCCTAAACCTAACTTGGTACAACCAAGCCCAAAAGCCCAATTACAACCTATAAGGCCCAATTTCCAAAAACAAGCCCAATTAATTAACTTATAAAATTCCAAATTCCATAATTAATTAACCTAAGTGTAATACACAATTAATCACCCAATTAACATTTCTAAATCATCAATTAGCATAATTAATCATGCACTTTAGCAACAAATAGTGTCCAACACAATTTATCAAAATCAAACCCAATTTACATGCTTAAAGTCTCGGCAATTAGGGTTTTTTTTTTAATCTGACTCGGTTTCAATCCAATTGAATCCACAATCATCATTTCCCAAATCAATTCAACTCATCCAATGAATTAAAATAAAAAAACACAATGAATTTCAAAAATTCAAAGAATTCTGCCAAGCCTTTAATTTGAGGAAAATTGTCCAATTCAAATTCAATCCAATTAAACCTCAAATTAACATTACCCAATTGTTTTAAGTCATCCAATGATCAAACAAACAAAAAATCACCAAGAAATTAGGGCTTCAATTTTCGGCCATGCCCAAAAATTGGGGAAAACTTTATCCAATCAAATTTCATGAAATTGATCATGCACAACTTCAATTAATCAACATACAAGCATACTTAATCAATCAATTTAACCAAATCATGCTTCAATTGATTTTACCCAATTTCAAACCCTAACTTTTTCATGCTTGATAAAATCGCAAGATACCATTGTTGGTTTCTAGATTAGGTCCCAAGATCATGAAATCAAGCAAGAAAAATGCATGAATACATCAAAGGAGAATGGCGGAAAACATACTCACAATGATTGGTTTGGATGCTTCAAGAAACACAAGCCTTTTCTTCATCCAATATGGCTCAGTAATGGCTCCCCTAGGTAGTGGACTGCTCGGTTATGGTCCTATTTGTGTCTCCAAAAATCGGCCATTGAAGACTCCATGGAAGCTCCAAGCTTCAAGCTTCAAAAAGGGTTCCATGCTCATGTGTTCACTACCATATCACCTTTGTATTAACCCATTTGTGTGCTAGCATCAAGTCTTCTTTTTGCTTCTCACGGCCAAGCCATGATTTGGTGAAGAAGAATAAGAAAACGGCTCCAAGCCGTGAGAGAAGAGGAGGGAAAGAGGAAAAACGTGAATTAGGAGAGAGAGAAAGAAAAGGTGTAATAGGTTTGTTTTTAATTTCCAAAATTAATTAAAACCATTTACCCTTTTCAACTTCTATTTAACAAATTCCTTTTACTTTTCAAAAAGCAAAAGTCAAAAGTCAAAAAGCAAAAAGCAACTATTACTTTTCAACTACCACATCACTATTCACATCAACTCACATCACTTTAATAAAGTGACATGTTGTCAAGTCACATCACTGAAAGTGACAAGTGATTTGACGTTTGATGTGACTAATGATTTGACGCTTGATGTGACTTGCGTGCCGCATTCGAATTCGAAATGCGAATGCGCTCACAATCACATTCGGGCTTGGGTTCACTAATTACAAATTAACAAATTTTCCATCGCGACATAATTAAACGATTACGTCTAGCGAAATCACTATTCACATCGCTAACCAATTAATTCTAAATTAATTCGTTCGCCCGAATTAAAATCTAATTTTAATTCCGCGTCGAAATCCAATTTCGCATAATATATCGAATATATTATTTTATCGATTAATTCCAAATTAATTGTTCTCTCTCTTTAATTAATATTTTATCCCAGATAAAATATCTCCGTAATTAATCCTAGATTAATTTCTCTCTCTTCTAATTAATCCCAGATTAATAAAGTGCGAGTCATACATCATCGGTGAATCTTCGGGAAGCGACCCATGAGATCCCCAGATATGTTGGCAGTAAATATGGTCATCGGACTATCCGAACACGTAAGTACCTCGTACCACATTTATACCGATTTACAAGACAAGGTTGGCTTCTAGCAAAGCGCCATGCCTACCCAATTCTCCAGAAATATCCTTATAGGAATATGTGATCTATATCAAGCGTAGTATACCATAGTATTGCGTATTTCGATCCAGTATCGGATGTTCACGTGCTAGGCCTGGGGCTGGAATTGTGTCTGCCCCGTACGAAGCACATATCGGATGTCTGGTAACTAGTCTCTATAATCGGATATACATGACCTTGTCGTAATATCCCGATAGCTCGAGCATTTAAGAGAACGAGTTTCGTATCCTACGTGACCATCATCTTCATATGACTGGAGTGACATTTCCATCTTGACATCACACCCAATACACTACAATTCTCAATATACGCAGAAGAGGCGTACAAATAACCTGTTAAAGGCCTGGACGACCAAAACCAAAGTATATTGATTGTCGCAGGTATTAGCGATGTAACTCCCATGTTAAAACCAAATACACCTACCCTGATTCGGATTCCCATAGACACATAGTCATATTACCAATTGGATTCGGAGTGGTATATCCAGAGTGAAGCTGTTTCCATACGATCGGTAAAAACAACCTCCTACCACACTTGCATAAGTATCCAATACTTAAATATATGAGAACTATATCACTAGGCTTCCATAACGCGCACAAGTGCAATACTAGTTGTAGGACATAGAATCTGGGCGACACATGCTGTTCTAGACTCGGGGCCTAGTTGGGAGTACGGAGTAGCCCACGGGGGACTAAACTGGAGAATAATGGAGTCGCCACCCGGTGTGAACCGGGAAAATGATTTAAGGCCGCACTCACCCCTCGCAAGGGAAGACCTCAAACCGTTGGGTTCAGAATGGTCCCTTACTTATGTCATTTGTAATGAACGGATTTGTGCAATATTAACCAAGTCTACTCGACATACATTGGTAAAACCACTCTAAATTCCTATAGGAATTTAGAGTGGTTTTACCAATGTATGTCGAGTAGACTTGGTTAATATTGCACAAATCCGTTCATTACAAATGACATAAGTAAGGGACCATTCTGAACCCAACGGTTTGAGGTCTTCCCTTGCGAGGGGTGAGTGCGGCCTTAAATCATTTTCCCGGTTCACACCGGTGGCGACTCCATTATTCTCCAGTTTAGTCCCCCGTGGGCTACTCCGTACTCCCAACTAGGCCCCGAGTCTAGAACAGCATGTGTCGCCCAGATTCTATGTCCTACAACTAGTATTGCACTTGTGCGCGTTATGGAAGCCTAGTGATATAGTTCTCATATATTTAAGTATTGGATACTTATGCAAGTGTGGTAGGAGGTTGTTTTTACCGATCGTATGGAAACAGCTTCACTCTGGATATACCACTCCGAATCCAATTGGTAATATGACTATGTGTCTATGGGAATCCGAATCAGGGTAGGTGTATTTGGTTTTAACATGGAGTTACATCGCTAATACCTGCGACAATCAATATACTTTGGTTTTGGTCGTCCAGGCCTTTAACAGGTTATTTGTACGCCTCTTCTGCGTATATTGAGAATTGTAGTGTATTGGGTGTGATGTCAAGATGGAAATGTCACTCCAGTCATATGAAGATGATGGTCACGTAGGATACGAAACTCGTTCTCTTAAATGCTCGAGCTATCGGGATATTACGACAAGGTCATGTATATCCGATTATAGAGACTAGTTACCAGACATCCGATATGTGCTTCGTACGGGGCAGACACAATTCCAGCCCCAGGCCTAGCACGTGAACATCCGATACTGGATCGAAATACGCAATACTATGGTATACTACGCTTGATATAGATCACATATTCCTATAAGGATATTTCTGGAGAATTGGGTAGGCATGGCGCTTTGCTAGAAGCCAACCTTGTCTTGTAAATCGGTATAAATGTGGTACGAGGTACTTACGTGTTCGGATAGTCCGATGACCATATTTACTGCCAACATATCTGGGGATCTCATGGGTCGCTTCCCGAAGATTCACCGATGATGTATGACTCGCACTTTATTAATCTGGGATTAATTAGAAGAGAGAGAAATTAATCTAGGATTAATTACGGAGATATTTTATCTGGGATAAAATATTAATTAAGAGAGAGAACAATTAATTTGGAATTAATCGATAAAATAATATATTCGATATATTATGCGAAATTGGATTTCGACGCGGAATTAAAATTAGATTTTAATTCGGGCGAACGAATTAATTTAGAATTAATTGGTTAGCGATGTGAATAGTGATTTCGCTAGACGTAATCGTTTAATTATGTCGCGATGGAAAATTTGTTAATTTGTAATTAGTGAACCCAAGCCCGAATGTGATTGTGAGCGCATTCGCATTTCGAATTCGAATGCGGCACGCAAGTCACATCAAGCGTCAAATCATTAGTCACATCAAACGTCAAATCACTTGTCACTTTCAGTGATGTGACTTGACAACATGTCACTTTATTAAAGTGATGTGAGTTGATGTGAATAGTGATGTGGTAGTTGAAAAGTAATAGTTGCTTTTTGCTTTTTGACTTTTGACTTTTGCTTTTTGAAGTAAAAGGAATTTGTTAAATAGAAGTTGAAAAGGGTAAATGGTTTTAATTAATTTTGGAAATTAAAAACAACCTATTACACCTTTTCTTTCTCTCTCTCCTAATTCACGTTTTTCCTCTTTCCCTCCTCTTCTCTCACGGCTTGGAGCCGTTTTCTTATTCTTCTTCACCAAATCATGGCTTGGCCGTGAGAAGCAAAAAGAAGACTTGATGCTAGCACACAAATGGGTTAATACAAAGGTGATATGGTAGTGAACACATGAGCATGGAACCCTTTTTGAAGCTTGAAGCTTGGAGCTTCCATGGAGTCTTCAATGGCCGATTTTTGGAGACACAAATAGGACCATAACCGAGCAGTCCACTACCTAGGGGAGCCATTACTGAGCCATATTGGATGAAGAAAAGGCTTGTGTTTCTTGAAGCATCCAAACCAATCATTGTGAGTATGTTTTCCGCCATTCTCCTTTGATGTATTCATGCATTTTTCTTGCTTGATTTCATGATCTTGGGACCTAATCTAGAAACCAACAATGGTATCTTGCGATTTTATCAAGCATGAAAAAGTTAGGGTTTGAAATTGGGTAAAATCAATTGAAGCATGATTTGGTTAAATTGATTGATTAAGTATGCTTGTATGTTGATTAATTGAAGTTGTGCATGATCAATTTCATGAAATTTGATTGGATAAAGTTTTCCCCAATTTTTGGGCATGGCCGAAATTGAAGCCCTAATTTCTTGGTGATTTTTTGTTTGTTTGATCATTGGATGACTTAAAACAATTGGGTAATGTTAATTTGAGGTTTAATTGGATTGAATTTGAATTGGACAATTTTCCTCAAATTAAAGGCTTGGCAGAATTCTTTGAATTTTTGAAATTCATTGTGTTTTTTATTTTAATTCATTGGATGAGTTGAATTGATTTGGGAAATGATGATTGTGGATTCAATTGGATTGAAACCGAGTCAGATTAAAAAAAAAACCCTAATTGCCGAGACTTTAAGCATGTAAATTGGGTTTGATTTTGATAAATTGTGTTGGACACTATTTGTTGCTAAAGTGCATGATTAATTATGCTAATTGATGATTTAGAAATGTTAATTGGGTGATTAATTGTGTATTACACTTAGGTTAATTAATTATGGAATTTGGAATTTTATAAGTTAATTAATTGGGCTTGTTTTTGGAAATTGGGCCTTATAGGTTGTAATTGGGCTTTTGGGCTTGGTTGTACCAAGTTAGGTTTAGGCCAATTTGGTTGGATCCAATTGGGCCCAAAACCGCATCCATAAATTCCAATTATGACTTAATGGACCTTAATTATTTAATTGGGCCTAATGGGCCAAAATTAATTTAAAGGCTTATGGGGCAACTCCCGGATTGGACTTTGGTTATCGGTTTGACCCGATTTGACCAAACGTCCACGCCTTAAGAAATTAATTAAAACTCATTGGACTTTAATTAAATAAACGTTGGACGTTAATCAGGCTTTGAGACCCGTTACGATTGAATTTGGAATTTAAATCGTAAAAGGTTCATTAATTAAAAGTGTAATATTTAATTAAGAATTAAATAGTGAATTAATATTAAATACAAATTGAATTGGATTTAATATTGTAGTTTAATTTAATTCTAGAATTCGTACTTTGAGTACTTATTCGTAAAACGAGTTTGACTCGAGCAAAAATCAAATCGTTGTTTGAACATTGGATGATCATTAATTATCAGATTAATTAATTTGATTAGATTGATTGATAACATGCTTGTATGAATACATGGTTGCGATGCATGAATAATGTATATCGGATGGATATTAGATGGGTGGGGCAATTTTAGAAATTGTTGTAATAAATTTGATTTATTAATTGGACCTGCGTGTCCAGCCTTATCACCTCTATACTCTTTGTAGTCTCTTCTCACCTATTCCCCTCAATGTAAATGAGGTTTCTTTAGAAGTGTAGTGTAACGGGTAGAAGTAAATAAATGTGTTAGCTTTGGAGAGAGAAAATGAGAGATTTGATCTAGGATCAATTTAAACTATCCATCTGATATCATATCATTATTTTTATTTCATATGCGCTTTATTATGTGTTTAGAATTCATGTTTAAGGGTGTATAATGATGAGACCTTAACAAAGATAATAAATTGGTTGCCAATTTGCACGAGAAAAACCCCGTTCAATATTAAGCGTCTTTCCTTCGATTGAGTGATTCTCACTCAAGATCCTAGACGGCATTGGTTTGTTGGCCAATGTCAAGGCCTTTGTCTGTCGAAGATGTGTTTGAATCACGAAGGCTTTGTTCTATATCAGTGTCTTTTCCAAGTTGTGGTTTGTTGGCCAAAGTCAAGACCACTTCTTGTCCATCGACATTGATTACGAAGCTTTCCATGGTCAATGGGTCGCGCTTGACTGGGATCACTAAGTTTGTTGTGCCAAAGCCAAGACTTAGTTGATTCAGAGGAAAAATGTTAGGTAATACATTGGATGTATTGGCATATATATGATATATGTTTCGGACTTGGATGTCTCCCTACCGGATCTAGGAATTGGATGGGATCCAATTGATCTTAGAGATCTACCTAGTTAATTATCATACAATTTTTTGGCCAAAGTCAAGATTGTATGATATTTAATGGGATCCTAGCCCACTAGGAAACACGGTTTCCCGAGTACTCGACATAGGGTTAGAGGCTCGCCGAAAAATAGTGGGAGGCAAGAATTGAATTTGCAGTATTATTCAATTTCAATATTTATTCTCCATCGCGCTCAATTCACAAATTATTTCGTCGTTTGATTAAATGTTAGTTGGACTAATATTTAAATTGTTGTTTTAATAAGCAGTTGGACTGTATTATAGTTGATTATATAATTGGATTATAGTAATCAATATATTTGAATTAATTAATTTCAATTTACAGTTGATTTTATAGTTGAACTATAATAATCAATGTAATTGAGGTTAATTGATTTAAATTATATTTGATTGTATAGTTGGACTATAATAATCAATATAATACATAGCACCACAAATCGTTGATTAAATAGTTGGACTATTAGGAATTAAGATAAATGAAATATTAGTGTTTAAAACATAATCCTGGGTGAAAATGTATTTAGACGACTATAATTTTCAAATTGGGAATTATTTCAGGATGGTCCTGGAAAAATAACAGGTTACTTTATTTGATAAAATAACATATTAAGCCTAAGCCTGGAGTTAAGAAAATAAGTGGAACATGATATTTGGAATATTCATGTAATGATAATTATAGTGCTTAATCCATTATACTTGTCATATAGACTCCTTAATTTCCTTATCAGAACTAAGGATTAGATTCTTAAAGTATGATACTGAAATTGAAGGATCTTCCTAAATCTAAATTAGATTTTAGAAGTAAAATTGCAATAAATAATTTTTGGAGAATTAATGACTAGTCTCAAGGAGATAAAGTCAAAGTTTACAATAAGGCAAGTAGCGCAAGGTGCACTTTACTTCGATATTCTAGAAACCCGAGGCTTGGCCAAAGGCTCCTGGAATATGAAAATGGCAAAGGCAAAATCATTACAATCTTCTGGGAAGATAAAAGGACATATCCTAATAAGGAATTGAAGACGAGCAAGGCTCTGACTTCAAATATGTTTGTCATAAATATGTTCACAACTAGTATTAAAATTGGATTTTAGATACTTAGTGTGGTACATAAATATGTACTGATGTTTAGAATCTGCTATGAGCAGGATACTGACTTCTATTGAGATGTATCTGTGAATTGAAAACGGGACGAAAGTCGCTGTTTTAACCGTAGATACATGAATTTAGGAACTACCTTCGGGTTAGTACTTAAATTAAGGAACTATTATAATGTAACTAGTTTGACTAGATACATTATCTCTATATCAGTGTATAACCCGCTGCGGGTGTACCTTTTTATTCTAGAACACTAAAGTATTTTATTATATAATGATGATATTGAGATAAACACATTAGATGTGAATAAAAGAATTATATTTTGAATATAATAATATCTCAAATATATAACATGACAAATAAATAGCTCAAACTAATTTGATCAGAAGAAACTAATTGTGGGGTTGTTGTCTGGGACACAATCAAACAAGACTCGTATATCCACACTTTCGAAGAGTTTGTACTAGGACTAATTTGATTCTATTCAAATAAAGTCTACGAATCTAGTTTATTGGGCAAAGTGCCTAAAATACTATTTACTTGGTAAAAGTGCTAGTGCCACCGATCTGTTAGCCCTAATTCATAGTGAAGCAAGTGGGCCCATGTCTAGCTAGGCTAGATATGGATATGAATATTTCGTGACCTTTACGGATATGGCATCGTTTATGGTTATGTGTTTCTTTTGAAGAACACATATCAGAAACTTTCACAGTTTCGACACGAAATAGACAAACAGATCAGCTAAAGTATTAAACCGTCACGGTAAGACCGTAATGGAAAATACTTAAGCAATAAGTTTTTCGTATACTTGAAAGAGTATAGTATTCTTTCAATGAGGACTCCTCCCAGAACACGTCAGTTTGACGGTGTTGTCCGAACGGATTAACCGAATTTTGTTAGACATGATAAGGTTAATCACGAGTCGCTCTGAGCTACCATTACCTTCAACGGATAAGCTTTAAACAGTGCAAGAACTTATTTTGAATAAGGTTCCATAATAATCTGTTTGACAGATATCATATTAGATATGAACGGGAAAGAAATCGGGTTTCTCATTCATGGTGATTTGGGTATGCTAGGCATATGTTTGGATGATACCAAACTAAAACCCAAATATGATAAGTGCCAATTGTAGGTCATCCTAGGGATACCATAAGTATTGTACTTATACACCTCACAAGAGAACAATTAGATTGTTGCTCACCATGCGGTTTTCCTAAGAGGAATACTGATATGCAGTGGTAAGTGAGAGGATAGTATAACTCGATGAAAATCGGAGAAATACTGTTCAAGGCACCGAATCTTAATGGAACACAAATAGTTCATCAAGGATGAAACTATTACCATTAATCTTCGTATACACAAGAACCGCGTATGTCGGAAAGAGTCAGAAAACAACCTGGGGTATGGGTTTCTGATCTCACCTCATAAAGATGTCTATCTTATTGAGGAATACCAACTGACTACGTATGAGGAAGTGATACAAGGTATCGACTCCCTATTATGGCAAAGTGCCATAAAGTCCGAAATGGATTCCATGTATACCAACTATGTTTAGACACTATTTGATGTACCGTAAGGCATTGTGCCTATTGGTACTTAAAATTCTTCTAGGAAGACATACATGGATGGCAACATACCAACGTACTAAGCTAGGCTTGTAACGAAAAGGTAGAGTTATCAACATTATGTTGATTACGATTCAACCTTTTTCCTGTTGCCACCGTAAATCTGTTTGGATAATGCTTGCAAATGCTGCATGTTTCATTTATGAAATATGGCAGCATAACGGGAAAATCGCTTTCCTGAAAAGGAAACCTTTCGGAGGATGTTTACAACATCTTGATGGTTTTGTCGAACCATAACAAGCAAACTAGGTTTGCAGGTTATTCGATCCATGATTGGATTGAAGCAAGCATTAGGTTCTTGGAATTATCATTTTGATGTAATCATAATGATTTATGATTTAATTCAAAACGAAAATGATTCTTGTGTAAATAAGAGGGTTAGTGGGAGCGCACTGAAAGTGGCTGTCCTATAAAATAATGATAATATGTCATTTCTTGGAAATGATATTCCCATAAAATAAATATCGGCGAAAGCTTGGCTTTCAAAATACTCTCGAGAAACCGTGCATTGAAAAATGTACAAGAACCTGGTGTCTCATACGCTTTGAGCATATGGATTCACAAACAGACCAATCCGAGTGAAAATCACTGGATTGATGTTAAGAACATCCGTTAGTATCTTAGAGAACTAAGGATGTTGTCTTAGTCTATGGAGAAGGAGAACTTGAAGTGACTGGGGTCACTGTAGCAAGTTTCCAATAACCGATAAAGACGACTAAAAGTCGCAAACGGTACTATACAGTTTGAATAAACGTACAGTGAGCTGGAAATCTTCCAAGCAAGATACTGTTACCGAATAAACAACAAATGCGGGTTAATTGTAGCAGCTGAGGCAGCAATAGAAGTAATCTGGGTCAATAACAAATCTAATTGGATTAGATATAGTTCTGTTAGCAGCTGAGCTGGGCGTCAGCACAGGCTAAAGAACTAATGGTCTCATCAACGATCCAGATATATATATACTTCGACTATTCATCTGATTCGTTCGGATCATACTTCCTGGCGATGTGATGATCGAATAAATCACATCAAACGATAATCATGAAAATCCGCAGATGAAAGCATTTTCTCAGCATTTGCTCGCTATTATAATTCATGTGTTGTGTAAGACAGACTGACTGGCTATAGGCCAAGTGGGAGATTGTTGGACAATTATGAACCATAGCGTCATTATTTTTACAGATCATTGTGTTGTTGTACAAATTAACTATGTGACAAATGAGATTGCACTCTTATCATTTGTGATTAGATCACCTAGATATATAAATGATGAGAGGTCTCTATGATTTGTTCCTGGACGGAGAATGATATGAGACAGTATCATTCCACGTAGGATAAATCATTGAATATCCCTAGTTAGAGTATTGTCGAGATTGGACATCGATAAATACGTAAAACACTAGTATTACACTTGTGCGCGTTTGTGAGGACACAACGGCATTGTTCTCATATATTTGGGTATAGGATACTCATGCAAGTGTAATAGGAGGTTGTGTTTTACCGATGGTACGGGAAACAGCTTCGCTCTGGATAGACCCCCGTGGAATCCCATTGGTAGTATGACTATGTGTCTATGGGAGTCTGCAATCAGAGTAGGTGTATTTGGTCTTAACCTGAGGCTTGCACCGCTAATACTTACGACAATCAATATACTTTAGTTGAGGTCGTCCAGGGCTTTAACCGGTTCTGTGAACGCCAATGCTGGGTATATTGAGAATCGTTGTGTGTTGGGTGTGATGTCAAGACGGAAGTGTCACTCCAGTCATATGGAGATGATGGTCACGTAGGATACGAAACTCGTTCTCTTAAATGCTCGAGCTATCGGGATATTATGAGAAGGTCATGTATATCCGATTATAGAGACTAGTTACCAGACATCCGATATGTGCTTCGTAAGGGGCAGATACAATTCCAACCCCAGGCCTAGCACGTGAACATCCGATACTGGATCGAAATTCGCAATACTACGGTATACTACGCTTGATATAGATCACATATTCCTATAAGGATATTTCTAGAGAATTGGGTAGGCATGGCGCTTTGCTAGAAGCCAAACTTGTCTTGTAAATCGGTATAAATGTGGTACGAGGTACTTACGTGTTTGGATAGTCCGACGACCGTATTTAATGCCAACATATCCGGGGATCTCATGGGTCGCTTCCCGAAGATTCACCGATGATGTATGACTCGCACTTTATTAATCTGGGATTAATTAGAAGAGAGAGAAAATTAATCTAGGATTAATTACGGAGATATTTTATCTGGATAAAATATTAATTAAAGAGAGAGAACGATTAATTTGGAATTAATCGATAAAATAATATATTCGATATATTATGCGAAATTGGATTTCAACGAGGAATTAAAATTAGATTTTAATTCGGGCGAACGAATTAATTTAGAATTAATTCGTTAGCGACGTGAATAGTGATTTCTCTAGGCGTAATCGTTTAATTACGTCGCGACGGAAAATTCATTAATTTGGAATTAGCGAACCCGAGCCCGAATGTGATTGCGAGCGCATTCGCATTTCGAATTCGAATGCGGCACGCAAGTCACATCAAGCGTCAAATCATTAGTCACATCAAGCGTCAAATCACTTGTCACTTTGAGTGATGTGAGTTGATGTGAATAGTGATGTTGTAGTTGAAAAGCAATAGTTTCTTTTTGCTTTTTGACTTTTGCTTTTTGAAAAGTAAAAGGAATTTGTTAAATGGCCTAAAATGCGTTTTTAACCGAACTGACTACCCGACACTTATGGAAACTGCCCAGGTTAGATCCAATAGTGTCGGGACAGTTCGTGGGCTGCCCGAACACTGACAAAATCACTGTTTTCACAGCCGTCACCCGGTTGGCTCAAAATCCACCCGGTAATACCGTTTTTGACCGTTTTCGCTTATATCAAGTCGGAAACACTTTCCGACAATTGTGCCAACTCCCAAAACACATCCATTACATTCGTAAGACATCAAAAATATCACATAACATCCAGTTTTAACAGATCTGATCTGCAGAACCGAAATCACCCATTTTCATGCTTATAATCCAAAATTCCAAGATTAATCAAATTAATCAACACACATATGAATCACTCTAGAACAATTCTAGGCATAAAATGAGTGGCTTTTACACTCTAGAATGGTAACTTATTGTCCAAGAACAATTTGAACAAAATTGGAATGAAACTACTTTAATTCATCAAATTCATACTTCACACATGCTTATTACTTCAATTCATCCACCAAAAATCAAAAGCCCCAAAATTTATGTAAATAAAGGAACCCTAGATCTCATAAGATTAACAAGGAAACAAGAAACAAATTTCTAAGCAAAGGGATTAGATGAATTACCTTTAATCCACTTAATTTCATAACGTTTTTCCTTGATTTCTTCATTTTCATCATGAATTCTTGAAACCATTTTAGAACCAATTTTTGGAACATATTTCGGCAGTGAAGGGAAAGCCAAAATGAAGAAAAAATAACTTTTTTCTCTTACCTTTGAAAAGTGGCGTGAATGGTATATATCTTTTGTCAAAATTTTTCAATTTAATTAAATAAAAATTGGCTTGGTAAAAAGTGTAACACTTGGCAAATTATTTGCCATATATTACAATTAATACATTTTAAATAATTAGCCAACACTTTACAAATGTATAAATTATAGTAATAATAATACAATAATTGAATCAATCATTACTAACTTTACAAATATCAAGCTACCATTTGCCAATTAATATGTATCTAATCTAATTATGTATCAAATATAAATACACATTACAATGACCAAAAAAAATTTCCCGGCATGTGTAAATTCGTTTACCAATTAAACGATTCGAATTAGCTAATTTAATCCGATGAAGTATTATGAATAATCCGTATTATTCTTATCGAGTTACCCAAGTGCTCAACGAGTACACTTCATATTGTGGGACTCTCTAAGTTTAGGTTTATCCGTCACGAAATCCAATTTCGTGTCCATAATCCACCCACCCATGGATTATGACGACCACGGATAATCTCGCTAAACTATGCAAGTCGAGGTCATAGCATACGTATAATCCCTCCGTCACAGGCTATCCGTATTATACCTGGGATATAGATCAGAACGTCAAATCTGTTCGGTATAATACCGTCGACTTTCACTTTACGATCACGAAATAATACTCGAAACTGGTTTCCGACGTTATACCACAGCCATGGATTTACTAGATCGTAAACATGTGAGGATGCCTATGCCCTGTACATAGGACTGACAGATCCTATCTTGATACGCACCGAATATCATGAGCATCAGTCTGTTAGACATTATGTCCCATAGCGTCACTGTTTGTAAATGATATTGTATTATTGTACAAAATTAACTATGTGATAATGAAATTGCCTTTTGCCGTTTTGTAATATTATTTACTTTGATATATAAATGGCGAAAGTCCATATGATTAATACCGGATTGAGATGATATGAGACAGTATCAATCCATAAAGGTTTAATCATTAAATATCCCTAGTCGGAGTATTATCGAGATCGGACATCGATAATGCGGAATAGACTAGTATTGCGCTTGTGCACGTTGTGAGGGCACAACGGCATAGTTCTCATATATTTAAGTATTGGATACTTATGCAAGTGCGATAGGAGGTGTGTTTTTACCGATGGTACGGAAAACAGCTTCGCTCTGGATAGACCCTGCGGAATCCCATTGGTAGTATGTCTGCGTGTCTATGGGAGGCCGCATCAGGGTAGGTGTATATGGTCTTAACCTGAGACTTACATCGCTAGTACTTGCGACAATCGGTAAACTTTGGTTTTGGTGGTTGGGGACCTTAACCGGTTCTGTGTACACCTCTTCTGGGTTTATCGAGAATCGTAGTGTACTGGATGTGATGTCGAGATGGAAGTATCACTTCAGACATATGGAGGTGATGATCACGCAGGACACAGAACTAGTACTCTATAAAAGGTTGCAACCGTCGGGACAATATGACCAGGTCAGGATTGTCCGATTTAAAGAGACTAGTTGCTTGATGTCCGATATATGTTTCGTACGGGGCAGACACATTTCCAGCCCCAGGCCTAACATGTGATCGTCCGATACTGGATCGATGTACGCAATACTACGGTATACTACGCTTGATATAGATCTAATATTCCAGTAAGAATATTTCTGGAGAATTGGGTAGGCATGGCGCTTTGCTAGAAGCCAACCTGTCTTGTGAATCGGTAAGAACGTAGTACGAGGTACGTACGTATTCGGATTATCCGACGACCGTATTTACTGCCAACATATCCGGAGATCTCTTGGGTCGCTTCCTGAAGATTCACCTATGATATTTGATTCGGACTTAATTAATCTTGGATTAATTGCGGAGAAACTTTATCTTGGATAAAGTGCCTTATTTAGAGAGAGAACGATTAATTTAGAATTAATCGATAAAATTATTATATTCGATATAATAATCGAAATTCGATTTCGACGCGAAATTAAAATTAGATTTTAATTCGGGCAAACGAGTTAATTTAGAATTAATTCGTTAGCGACGTAAATAATAATTTCGCTAGGCGCAATTATTTATTTAAATTCGATTAATTAACGTCGCGACGTAAGTTCGGTATTTCGGAAATATCGAACCCGAACGCTTGAGTGCACGTGGGCCCACTTTCATTTGGAAACGTGTGGGGCCCACATGACACGTGTCATTATATGCATTATTTAATTGTTAATACATTGCATGGTGATAGTGTACAATACACTCAATGGTTTTGCATGGAGTTTGAGTGTTTGACACTCTAAGCCATTGCATGATTTGTGTCATAAGTTTATTATTAATTTAATAAATATTATGGCATAAATATAAATTGATTTTTGTAACAAAGATCAATACAACTCTCCTCTCTCTCTCACAATGCCGTGACTTCCATTAGGGCAAAGAAGATTTGATTTTCTTTTCTCCATTTGCTAGCACATTGAAGGATCAAAGGAGGTGATAGGGAAACCATCAAAGAGCTTGGAATACACAAAGCTTGGAGCTTCAACTCTTCTTCCTCCCTTGGCCGAAACTTGAAGCTTGGAGATACAAAGATTTTCTTCATCACTTCTCATCACAAAAGCTTTGTAAGTATGATTCCGCCATACTTCATCTTTTAATATATATTCATTGTTGTATTTCATATGCTTAATCTTTCCTTGGGACATATAATAGAAACCAACATAGTCCACACCCAACAAACAGGCGGTGGTCTGATCATGGATAGATCATTGACATGACTACCATCAAGGTGTCGAGGATAACTCATATATCCCACTGTGGTATCTCAAGTCAAATGACCACTATGCTCACTCAACTCGAGAAGGTTCCTATTGACGTTGGTGTACCATCTATTAGGAAACCTTCCGTGAGTCGTTAAATGTCTTATAAAATAAACAACTACATGTCTATATACGGGTCTCCCGAGACTCATGGTTAACTGGGATAAACCATCGGACCAAGTCACGATATACAACATGTACTGGTCTCAGCGGATTTTACTAACCGACCCGTGTTAGTAAATCTTGACCATGAACTTTATTTAATGATATACATCTTATAGTGCACATCCCAATGTCAATTACAAACTACGTTGTAACTGCGCACTATATCGTAAATCCTAGGGTCTTTGTCTAATATACACTTATCACTGAACCATATTTAGTTTCGATCCAATCGTAATCAGATAACTAATCTTAATTAGATCGAATATGTGTATAAAAGACAAGGGTGCTACCACTAAAATTAGTAATATTATGGAAAATACAATTGTTCGTATTTATGAATCGGACATAAATACGATCCGGATTGGCACTCTGAGCACCAACCCTAACAATTTCTCTCACTTGCTCTAGAGCCAATCCTCGGTATCTTATACATATATTAATATATATATCACATACCGTGGCCCTCAAGAGCTCACCAGCACTCAAAAGGTAGCCATCAACAAGTAAGCCTGCTTTAACAAATTGAGTCTGTCCAACAAACTCAACCATTTGCCTTAACTAGCATCATTCATATTTTGTAGAATCAAATTTCACATCAATATGACTTAGATGCTATATCAGTATTGAGAGCTTGGAGGACGAAGCTTTCAGTTAGCCATTAACTCTCCAAGATTTTGCAATTTGCAATTAACACTTCTAAGATCTAAGTATAGATCTATGAAGATCCTTTAATTTCAACATCATGGTTTAAAGATTTAATCCTTAGTTATGATGAGGAAATTAAGGAGTCATTGCGGCAAGGTTAACGGTTTAAGCACTAAAGTTATCATCACATGAATCTTCCAAAGATCATGCTCTACTATTTGCTTAACTCCGGGCTTAGGCCTGAGATGTCATTTTATCAAATAAAGTAACTTCTCGATTCTCAAGACTATCTTGAGGTTCTATTCCCAATCTGAAAATTAAACTATTTAAATACATTTTCATCCATGATTATGTTTTAAATGTTAAACTTTCAGTTTATCTTGATTCTAATAGTCCAACTATTTAATCAACGATTTCAGGTACTTTTATATATAATGATTACTATAGTCCAACTATATTAATCAACTATACAGTTAATTTATAAAATTCAATTATATTGATTACTATAATCCAATTATAAAATCAACTATTAATTGAAATAGTTTGAATACAGTCCAACTGTTTAATTAAAACAACATTAAATATTAGTCCAACTAATATATTAATTTATTTGACGAAAAATGAAATGTGCACGTATGACAAGTATCTAAACGAAATTACAAATCTAATACTTGCCTCCCACTATTTTTCGGCGAGCCTCTAACCCTCTATTGAGTACTCGGAAAACCTTGTTTCCTAGTGGACTAGGATCCCGTTAAATAACACACAATCTTGACTTTGGCCAACAAATTGTATGATACTTAACTAGGTAGATCTCTAAGATCAATTGGATCTCATCCAATTCCTAGATCCAGTAGGTGGACATCCAAGTCCGAAACACATATCTTATATATGCCAATATATCCAATATATTCACTAATCTTTTTCCTCTGAATCAATTAAGCCTTGGCTTTGGCACAACAAACTTAATGACAGTTAAGCGGAACCCATTGACCTTGGAAAGCTTCGTAATCAATGTCGATGGAAAAGAAGTGACCTTGACTTTGGCCAACAAATCACAACTTGGACAAGACACCGATATAGAACAAAGCCTTCATGATTCAAACACATCAGCGACGGACAAAGGTCTTGACTTTGGCCAACAAACCTGTGCCAGTCTTGGATCTTGAGTAAGAATCACTCAATGGAAGGAAAAACGCTTAATATGTAGTGAGGGTTTTTCCCGTAATTGGCAACCAATTAATTATCTTTGTTAAGGTCTCATCAGCATACACCCTTAAACATGCATTCTAAACACATAATAAGGCGCATAAATAAATATAATAATGATATGCGGATAGATATTTAAACATTGTTCCTGGAACAAATCTCTCTATTTCCTCTCTCCCGCTAGCACAAGTATTACTTCTACCCGATTACATAACACTTCTAAAAAAAACCTCATTTACATTGAGGGGAATAGGTGAGAAGAGAAATACACAGAGTCAAGAGGTAATAGGCTGGACACGCAGGTCCAATTAATAAATTCTAAATTTATTACAATAATTTCCAAAATTGTCCCACCCATCTAATATCTATCTGATATACATTATTCATGCATCGCAATCATGTATTCACACAAGTATGTTTTCAATCAATCTAATCCAATTAATTAATCTGAATATTAATGACCATCTAATGTTCAAACAACGATTTGATTTTGCGCGAGTCCAACTCATTTTGCGAATAAGTACTCAAAGTATGAATTCCTGAATTATATTAAACTACAACATTAAATCCAATTTAATTTGCATTTAATACTAATTCACTATTTAATTCCAAATTAAATAATTACACTTTTACATTCGCCTTTACGACTTAGATTCTAAATCTAGTCTTAACGGGTCTCAAAGCCCGATTAACATCCAATGTCGTCTAATTAAAGTCCAATGGGCTTTCAATTAATTTCTTAAGGCGTGGGCTTCGGCAACCAAAGCCCAATCAAGGAATAACCCCATAAGCCTAGAAATCAATTTTGGCCCATTAGGCCCAATAGTTATATTTGGACTTTATCGATATGGTTTTGGGCCCAATTGGATCCAAACAATTTAGCCTAAACCTAACTTGGTACAACCAAGCCCATTAAGCCCAATTACAACTTTACAAGCCCAATTCCAAATTTGGCCCAATTAATTAAATTACCAAAATTCCAAATTTCATAATTTAATTAACCTAAAGTGTATGCCATAATTAATTAACCAAATTAACATTTCCAAAATACTAATTCACTCAATTAATTATGCTCATTATCATCAACACATGTCCAACACATTTGAATCAAAAAATCATATCATTTCATGCTCAATAGGTCACGGCAATCTAGGGTATTTAATGTCCGATTTCATTTTCAATCCGATTGAATTTTAAATCAACATTTCCCAAATGATTTCAACTCATCCAATGATCAAAATCAAAAAATCACCATGACTTCTAGGGTTCACATGTCTCGGCCAAGCCTCATATATTGGGAAAAATGATCCAATCCAGTTTTCACAAAATTGATCACAAATAACTCCAAGTCATTCATTTACAAGCATGCTCAAACAATTAATTTCACTCAAACATGCTCAAATTCAATTTACCCAATTTTAACCCTAATAAAGTTTCATGCTCAAAATGGCTCAAGATACCATTGTTGGGTTTCTCTAAGGTCCCGAGAATCAAATCAAGCAATGAAACATATATGTGAATACTCGTAAAAGCATGACGGAATCATACTTACAACGATCGGCTTTTGCGACGCGAGGAACAACAAAAATCGTCAAGCTTTCCTCCAAGGTGGCTCACGACTTTCTTTATTTTTGAGCTCCAAAACTTAGGCCATCATGGTCAACCAAGCTCCAAGCTTTGTTTGTGATTTCATGCCCACGTGTGGGTTTCCCTATCACCTTCCCGAGACTCCTAAAGCGTGCTAGCACTCCGGAAATTTTACCGCAAAATTTCCCTTAGCTTCTCCTTCAATTCACGGCAATAGCATAAAAATGAAGAAGAAAAATGGCCATTGGCCGAGAGAGTGAGTGGAGAGAAGAGAGAAAGAATGTTGTGTTTTGGTTGTTGGAGATTTGTGTATCTAATACAAAAATTTCACTTTAAAAAAGTCAAAGGCATTTAAGCCTACAACCACCACCATCAACTTCCATCACTATTCACATCAAAAGTGACTAGACATCACGTCACTCAAAAGTGACAAGTGATTTTGATGCTTGATGTGACTAGTGGTTTGACGCTTGATGTGACTTATGGGCCGCACTTAAATTCGTAATGCGAATGCGCCCGCAAACACTCCCGGGCTCGGGTTCGCTAATTCGAAATTAACAAATTTTCTGTTGCGACGTAATTAAATAATTATGCCTAGCAAAATTACTATTCACGTCGCTAACGAATTAATTCTAAATTAACTCGTTCGGTCGAATTAAAATGTAATTTTAATTCTGCGTCGAAATCCAATTTAGTTTAATATATAGAATATTTTAATTTATCGATTAATTCCAAATTAATCGTTCTCTCTCTTTAAATAATATTTTATCCCAGATAAAATATCTCTGTAATTAATCCCAGATTAATTTTCTCTCTCATCTAATTAATCTCAGATTAATAAAGTGTGAGTCATACATCATCGGTGAATCTTCAGGAAGCGACCCATGAGATCCCCGGATATGTTGGCAGTAAATCTGGTCGTCGGACTATCCGAACACGTACGTACATAGTACTACATTTTTACCGATTTACAAAACAATGTTGGCTTCTAGCAAAGCGTCATGCCTACCCAATTCTCTAGAAATATCCTTACAGGAATATGTGATCTATATCAAGCGTAGTATACGTATTATTGTGTATATCGATCCAGTATCGGATGTTCACGTGCAATACATGAGGGTGGAATTATGTTTGCCCCGTACGAAGCATATATCGGATGTCTGGTAACTAGTCTCTATAATCGGATAACTATGACCTAGTCATATTATCCCGATGACTGCAGTACTTAAGAGTACTAGTTCCGTATCCTACGTGATCATCATCTCCACTATAACTGAAGTGATACTTCCATCTTGACATCACACCCAATACACTACGATTCTCAATATACCCAGAAGAGGCATACACAGAACCGGTTAAAGCCCTGGATGACCAAAACCAAAGTATATTGATTGTCGCAAGTATTAGCGGTGCAAGTCTCAGGTTAAGACCAAATACACCTATCCTGATTCGGACTTCCATAGACACATAGTTAGTCTCAGGTTAAGACCAAATACACCTACCCTGATTCGGACTTCCATAGACACATAGTTATACTACCAATGGAATTCCGATGGGTCTATCCAGAGCGAAGATGTTTTTTGTACCATCGGTAAAACACAACCTCTTATTACACTTGCATGAGTATCCAATACCCAAATATATGAGAACTATGCTATTATGCTCCCATAACAAGCACAAGTGTAATACTAGTCTATTCCGCATTATCGATGTCCAATCTCGATAATACTACGACTAGGGATATTTAATGATTAAAACCTTCGTGGATTGATACTGTCTCATATCATCTCAATCCGGAACTAATCATATGGACCTTCTATCATTTATACATCTTGGTGATCTAATCACAAATGATAAAAGAGCAATTTCCTTTTTCACATAGTTAATTTGTACAACAACACCATGTTCTGTACAAATAGTGATGCTATGGGTCATAATTGTCCAACAGACTGATCCTCATGATATCCTGTGCGTATCACGATAGGATCCGTCAGTTATGTGTACAGAGCATAGGTATCCAAATTAGCAATCCGTTAAAACCATGGGCCGTGGTACACTGTAGAAATTAGTTCTAAGTGTTATTTTTAAGAGATTGCTAATAGAATCGTCGACTGGATTATACCTAAAGAGATTTGACGTTTATATCTATATCTCTGGGATAATTCGGATACCTGTGACGGAAGGATTATACGTATGCGGTGACCTCGACCTGTATGGTCCAGGATTTTATCCGTGTTCGTCATAATTTACGGGTGGGTAAATTATGGACACGAAATTGGATTTCGTGACGGATATGCCTGAACCTAGAGAGTCTCACTAATTAGATATACTCGTTGGGCACTAGGGCAACATTTATATATAATACTAATTATTTATAAGTTGTTTAACGGTTAAACGAAGGTACATGCTTTTGGCCATTTATTAGATGTCGAATTATGATATTTGACATTTATAATTAATATATGTATTTTGATTATTTAATGTAAATATAATACATATATTTTTTGAGATATTTGTATTTAATTATTTATTTATTCAATTGTTGAATAATTGAATTAATTAAATATTTAATATCTTAATTAATTATTAAGATAAGTTAAATGACTTTTTTTTTAATTGGAAAATGTGGCAAATTTTGATTGGTTTCACTTGGAATTATTTGATTGGTTGGTTTTGGATAAACGTCAATTTTATTAATGTTTTTGAACCATAAATTAATTAATTCAAATTTCTAATTATTTTAACAAATTAAAAATATGTGGTTGTTATTTATTTCCTTTAATTTTCGAAAATAAGGGAAATATATAAACCCTTTTTTTTTTTTTTTTTTTGTTTCATATTCAAAAACAAACCCTAAAAACTCAAATACAAAAGAGGTAGAGAGAAAAAAGAAAGAAAAAGGAAGAAAAGGCTTGAAAATTGAAGATTTTGTAAGTTTTTCCTCACATTTTCTTTAATGAAAATTATTTCTTGCATACTAGGCTTTAATTTGATTAGCTTAGTTTTGTCTCTACACTTTCTTGGTTGTGATTTGAAGATTTGGGGCTTGAATGAATATGAATGCATGCATATTAATTTAGTATGCTTTAAATTGTTTATTAAGTATACTTTTAGCCATATTGATGGATTGTTGTCATTCTAGAGTTTAGTAGCCACTCATGTTAGACATAGAATTGTTCTTAGTGTATTTCATGTTGGTGAGACTCAATTGGTGTTGGAAAAATTGAATTAAAGCATTGAATTTAATTAATTTGGTGGTAATTGATTAATTTGTGAAATTATTAAATTAGGGTTTCAAACCTTCACCAAAATTGGGACTTTTCATATATATGATGAGTTTAGATGTATATATGATGTATATAAATTTTGGGAATTTTTGGAATTGATTTGGGTATGTTTTGAACATAAAGGACCAAATTGCAAATACTTGAAAATTGAAGGACTTTTTGGAAATTTCGGTAAAACTGTTTTCTGAAATTTTAAAACTGAAATTTTATGTATTAGACATAAATAAATCATTTTGGAATTGATTTGGAATCAATTAAAATTATTTTTAACATTTTTGGATTAAAATGATTAAAATTTAAAGTTTTGGGACAAATTGGTAATTTTTGAAAAATCTGTTTTTTGGGTAAAATTTCAGTTATTAAATATTAAGTAATTGAAATAAATTAGTTTATTTTAATTACCCGAGAAAAATAATTGAAATCTGAAAATTTTGATTTTCCGTGATACGCTGCATTTACCCAAATTACCACCTAAAACCCTAACATGATGTTGTGCTGAATCAAGCTTCAATTTCAGCCTTCTGGTAATGAGGATACTGTAAGGTCTCACATTGACTGAGTTTGAAATTAGTTGCAGATGAATATGATGATTTAGGTCTCTCTGATGGAAGGTCTGCAAGTATAGTGAAGACAGTGGAAAACTCTTGAAGCAATGGATGTTGCTTGACATCAAACCTCAGATGATTCAGCACTATCATGGAGAAATTGTATTTGAAAGCAAGAGGCAACTGATCATGTAGTTGCTAGCCCTTTTAACTGAGGTAAAGACAGTGAATCCCCAAGAACTAACCCTGTACCTTGAATGTGCAAGATGAAGAAGTCCACCAAAAACTGTTGATCTTGCATAACAATAGGAATTGAAAAGGACATGCCTAGATGGAATTTATAAGAAAGCAATCCCTGAATTATCATTATCATCTCCAGACTTAAGCGGAATAGGTAAAATCTCCGACTGTCTTAGAATTTTACAAGAAATACACTCCTTGAATTCGAACCCAGAACCTGAAGGCCAGATCATGATTCCTACATCGGGGACAATTATAACACTGTCCTTTCTCCATTCTCTGTTGCATCTCAATTGGGGCCAATTTCTTAACACCTCATCCACTAGTATTACCAAGCATCATTTTATTGACACAACTCTCTAAGTTTCTCTTCCTTAACACTACCAAATCAATGACATAAACCTAAATTAATTTAATTTTTAATCATCTATCTTTTAAAACGGACGGGATATTTGAAATGATTCTCAACCAAAACGATGCCGTATTAGTTTTATTTAGAGGCTTAATTATAAGATAGTTGTCCGGGCTATTTCTTTTTTTTTTTTTTTTTTTTTTTTTTTGAATTTCATAAAAAAATTGACATTTTTTAAAAAAAAAAAAATTCAAAACTTTACTAAAAATCAGAACCTTTCTCTCTTTCTCATATTTCAACCAGGGTTAAAAAAATGCTTACCTACGACTAGACTCGGCCGGCGGTCCGGTTCGGTTCCGAACCCGGAACTCTCTGAAAAAAATATCTAACAGTTAGATACTGTTATTGATTCTGGTGAGGTTTCTGGCTTGCTTTTTTTTTTTTGTTTCCATGGTTTGTTAGTTTGTCAAAACTGTATCTGTGGTCAATTTCATGCTCATTTCTGAATAGAAGGATAGTTTTTGTCATAATTTGTTTGATGTTTACTAAATTATGTTTGGTTGTTGAGGATATGTGTGGGAGAGTGTTAAGAAAAGGGATTCAATTGTATGAATCTCACAAAACAAAATTTGAGCTATATTATGCCAATTCCTATACTGTATGGTTTGGCCTTTGTTTTCTTGGTGAGCTTTTTGGAGGGAGTGACTTGGTGCAAACTTTATCTCTTCAGAACATTCCTTCAACATATTGTTCGGTTTGATTGTATGTGACGGAGGTGGTAAAGATATGGTATTTAGGTACCAGACTGATCAATAGAAGAGGATAAAATGTTCTTGATTTGGTAGTAATCAAAAGAGCGACCATGAATATGTGAAATTGAGACTGCAATAATGTGAAATGGAATAGTGACTGTTAATTTGGACTCCTAACGGTTGAGCTCGGAATGGTAACACAATAGGTTTAGTAATTTCTAGATTTGGAATAGATAGGTTACTTTTTTAGGCTAATCTTTGTTGTGGATTGGTTGTAGTTATCATGGCTTTATATGATGACGATGTAATTGTTGGGATTTGTATGCCCGATAATAAATATATTCGAAACATGATTGATTAATAAATTTGTGATTCTATTTTATTTCATGTATGCATCTTGATTTGCTTTATAAAATTCATGAAAATTCCGTGATTATTTATGTAGCTTTAAATTAAACATATATGTGTATGTAAAATGTTACATGCATATATGCATGGATAAAATTTAAAGAGTAATAATCAAAATTTGTCCATGACTATGATTTGAAGTTGGGAATCTTCAAATCCAAAGTCATAAATACAGTTCATTCCATTATGAATGGTATAATTCTATCCATACTATATTATGTAGAGAGATAAAAATGAATGTATTTTATATAATAAGATTATATTGGACATGACCCGATAAAATTGAAAAGTTCTAATAATTCCGTTAAATATAAAACATCAATTTTATCATAATGATGGTCATATATGTGATGATCTTAATTCATTATATTTAACAGACTCATATATCATATTAATTTATTCTTTAATTTACTCGGTACGGTTTTGTATTTATTACATTTCATAAACCTTTTATTTTGGGAATGAGTTGAATGGATAGCTGGGAATGCTAACCTGATATAATGAAATCCGTTCATAAGATTCTCTTGTTTGTTAGTTCAGGACCTGAACGATTAGCGCGCAAATTCATAAAAGTTATGAATTAATTGTTCACTTGAGAACTAATGGAAGTCAAGGATAAAGATGTAATTGGAGAGGTTAACGGATTTTTTTATACCTAGCTCCTTTACGAATCTGTTATGGAGGATCACTGCATAGGTAATGACTATATCAATGGAAGAATACTTTGAGTAATTAATTCTATAATTCTAAGAGTGCAATTCTGGGTATTTAGTGGAGTTACTCCAGAATTAATAATTTCGTTTGATTAATAAAAGAGTTTATAATTAATCGACATAATTATTGGAGCTTAGAATTATAGGTCCATCGGTCCCCTCGTCGTCTTCTATCACTGTTCGAACGATTATAATTACGAAGAAAAATAGTTGGGAATTATTTAAAATAATAATGAATTATTTTACACTCTAATTATTCCATAAAGCTCATGTTTGGAAGTTATGATAAATGTTATCTTAATATATTTATTAATAGATAATGTATCTATTTATTAATTTATGAAAATTAATAATTAATTAATTTGATTAATTAAATTTAAATTTAATAAGATAATTTTTCAAAAGTTGAAATTTTGAATTTATTATTTTTAATTAATTATCTTTAATAAATTATGAGATAAATACTAAAGATTTTATTTTGATTTTTTGAAAATTAAAATTAAATCCTTAAATGGATTTGTTTGATAACTTTGATTTGATCAAAAAAATTTATCAATAAAAACAAAATCTTCCTTTTAAAATAAAAATGAGAACGTGAGCTGTGTGGTTTTTTTTTGGAGTAGAATTGAGATTTTGAAAAAAAATCAAAAATTAGAGAACAACAAACAAAAACTAAAGCTGTGAAGAGAAAATAATAGAAAATAGTTTTCTTTTATTTTTTTAAGTTTGATTTTGAGAAAATCAAAAGGAAACAACATTCAGGATTCGTCTCATGTGTTGAGTACACGAATCCTTCACAATATTAGAGTGTTCACGTAATTATTTTCACGCCCACACGTGCCGTTTGAGGTGAGAAGATAAGACGAGGAAGATCGTGGTTCAAAGAATCTATTCACAAACAGATCCAGATGTACAGGTATATTTTTAACCCGAGTTCAAATAATTTTATTATTAATATACTAGATAATACGGATCCGATTTTTATTGTTCATGTAAAAAAAATTTCCTGTTAAAAAACACGATTTCCGCTCCGCATGAACTCTGAAAACCAACAAATGGTATCAGAGCGGTCGTATTTATTCTAGTATATTAATAAGAATGATTTATTGTAAATCATTTTAATATGTATGTAAAAGAGTAGGCTACGCATTTGTTTTTATGAATCATCATGTGATGGTGAATGTATGGATATTAATTGTTAATTGTATGATTGACCTTGGGTTAGGATTTTAATTTTTTATTTTTTATATTGGATATGTAAACCCAAAATTAAATAGGTATTTCTTTTTGTAATTGTTAATTTTTTGTAATTGTTCGAGATCAAGATCAAGCCATAGACACAATGGACGGACGGACGATTATTTTTTTTCCAGAAATTTTTTTTTCCTGCACTGTGCAGCAGTGAGACTGCTGCACATATGTGCAGCAAGGGGCTGCTGCTGGGCAGCAGCCAGCCGCACAGTGCGGCAGTGAGACTGCCCACTGTGCGGGAGAAAAAAAAAGTTTTTTTTTTTTTTTGTGAAAGTCCTTGGAAATTTAATTATATTTTTTTTAGATTTGAGATTAATATAATTTTATTTTGTTATGATTGTAATTTTTAGAAATACCCAAATTGTCAACCCGGTTAATATCTAATTTATTTATTTTGTGTGAATTATAAAATGTTTATTCTCATGCATATTTTATATGACATATAGAATTAGCATAATTCCTACTCTTGCATTATAACATGTCATACATACATGTGCATTTTCATAAATTTATTTATGATAATAAATCGTTTATAATTTGATTAAAAACTATTTTATTTTTTTTATCAATTAGTCGATTAAATAAAATTTGTGAATTAATTTTAAATCGTTAAAATTTGTAATGTCACAAAATTTAGTTCTAAGTATTTATAATAAATTGTTTATCATGAATAACTTAGATGTTTCATAATAAATTTAAGTTTTATTAATAAAGCGGGTAATTTTATTATGAAACAATTAATTTGGTAATTAAAGACCTTTAATATTGATTTCTTGATCTTTTTCCGCTAAGTTTACAAAACATTAGATGTTTTACATATAAAATCACTAAACTTAAAATAATGAGTGGGAGCGGTAGTTTGTCAAAACATCATTTGGTCTCCACCGTTATGTCTGCAGATTGCCTTTCAAGTACTAGTCAAAGCATTGATTAACTTGGATCCAGGTGAGCAAATGGAGCTTCTCAAGAAACAGTTCCAAGAATTTATCTCAGGCCTCATGTCTTTACCTATTAACATTCCTGGAAGCCAACTTTACAGATCATTACAGGCAAGTCAAAATTAAATTTACAGAAGTGGTGGGCAAATTCATATATGTGTGAGTATATTTATATAACGGACAAAAAAATATATATTTTAATATAATATTATTTATTTTTTAATATATTGAAATCTGTATTTTTCTATTGATCCTCAACTTAATAAACTTAAAAAATTGATGATATCCTCATTAAAACCGGAATATATATGAATATATATATATATATAAAAGCACGGAATGGAAATTAGTTTTTGATATTTTTTAGGCAAAGAAGAGGATGGCAACTAATATTATATTATTAATGCAATGACTTGCAAATCGTTCCTCCGAAAAACCCATGGCTTGTTGACTGTTTCTTTAGCTTTGATTTAAAGGAATGCGAATAAAATATTGAGTCTAACACAACGAGTAATTCTTTGGTGCAACCGATGTATGAATGATGTGGTATCACCAACCAATTAATAAATGACATGTAAGATTTAAAATCTATTTTTTTAGTTGTATTTTAATATTTTAACACGCGTGCCAATGATTGATTATATTATTGTACGGATGACGTGGTACATCCGTTGTATTGTATTTTCTCCCACACAACACAACCAATCAAACACTTAATTTTGTGAAATCTAAGTGGGGCTTCGTAATGACTTTAGTTTCATCCTCCCTAAGGAGAGTGTTTGCTTAGGTTAATATCAAGGTTGTACTTCTTACGATAGGATTTATAAAATGTATTTCATAATTAACTTACCCTAAGGTGGTTGTTATGAGTTAAATTTTAAGGATCCAAAACGGTGGGTTACACTCATATAAATATAGTTAAAAGTGTTAATTATATTTAGACCAAAAATCGGTTATGAATAAATTTTCAAAATATGAGATATTTTGAAAAAATTTATTAATTGAGATTGTCTCTATTTTAATAAGGTATTGTGATCGACCCTAAGGCAACATAATATGCTTATTAAATTTTCCGAGGCTATAGTAGTGCATATATATTTTAATGTTTTGCATATGCATCATGCATCATGATTACTATGCCAAATTTATTTTGAATTTTATGCATGGAATAATTTAGAATATTTTTTTTAATGATTTCAGAAATATGTCAAATCCAATCCTATCACTGCTTGCTACTGAAAAAATTAACTGGTGATAACTTTGCTAAGTGGAAGAAAATATGAATATAATTCTTGTGTTGGATAACCTGAAGTTTGTCCTGATGGAGGAATGTCCTCCAGAACCAGCTGTGAATGCCAACAAAACCATCAAATATGCCTATGAAAATTGGATTCGAGCAAATGACAAAGCTCGTTGTTATTTGCTTGCTGCCATGTCTTACGTGCTTAAAACAAAGCACGAAAAGACAGAGACTGCTTATGAGATAATGGAGTCTCTACAAGGCATGTTTGGCAAACCCTCTTATCAAGTTAAACATGAAGCAGTCAAGAAAGTCATGAACTGCAAAATGAAAGCTGGAACTCATGTTCGTGAACATGTGCTAATGATGATTAGTACCATTCATGAGGCAGAAATCAATGGGGCTACCATAGATGAAGGCACACAAGTGGGCATGATTTTGAAAACCTTAGCCCACAATTTCTTCAGTTCAAAAGCAATTACTTCATGAATAAGCTGAGTTATAATTTGACTGAATTGCTTAACGAACTCACTACTTTTGAGTCTATTTCTGTGGAGAAGAAAAGAGAAGCAAATATTGCGGAACCTTCTAACTCTAACTCTTCTCTAAAGAAGAGAAAGAGAAATAAGAATAAAGGTAAGAATTCAGGAACTGAGAAAACAGCAGGGAATAACAGCAAAAAGAACAAGCCAAACAACAGTCAAGGAAATAAGAATGGCTCCACCCAAAAAAAACCAAAAGGAAAATGTTTCCATTGCGGAATTGATGGGCATTGGAAGAGAAACTGCAAGAAGTATCTCGAAGAGCTGAAACAGAAAAAGAAAGGTAAATTAGATTTACTTGTTACTGAATCTTGTTTAGTTGAAAATGATTTATCACCCTGGATAATTGATTCAGGAGCGACTAATCATATTTGTTGTTTCTTACAGAAGCTTGATTCTTACACAAGACTTGCTGATGGGGACTTTACTTTGAGAGTTGGGAATGGTGCTTTAGTTTCAGCATCATCAGTTGGACAAATAAAACTTTATGTTGAGTGACACGCTCGAAAAGTGGTCTTTTACTCCCAAGTATAAGAGTGTCGAAGTAATAAAATAACCCGGTGAGTCCGGGGTCGATCCACAGAGAAGAGATTTAGCAAAATAGAATATTTAACAGTACGGGAATGAAAAGTTTGCTTTGTTGAAGTAGTTGGAGGATTTTAGGTTGAAATACAGTAATAGAAGGAAATGCTGGAGTTAGGGGATCCACTTTTAGTCTTTTAAACATTTATAAATCTCGCTTTATAATAATTTATAAATTGTCTTTTTATACCCACTTAATTTATTACAAGAATTAATTATGCCAATTAAAGAACCAGCCATAAAAGCGGTAGTCATTTCTGTCAATAATTAGTCCGACCAAGGTACCAAGCATGCCAAAAATAGAAAACCAGCCATAAAGGCGGTGATATCGTTTGTCTATAACAAGTCCTACCAAGGTACTTAATTATGCCAAAATCGTATAAAACCAGCCATATAGGCGGTATAAAGATAAAACCAGCCATAAAGGCGGTAGACAGATAAACCAGCCATAAAGGCGATATAAAGATAAAACCAGCCATAAAGACGGTGTAAAGATTGTCAATAATTAATCTAGATTTAAATCAAGTTTTAATCATTATATTTCAATTTATTTATTATAATAAAAGCGAGTTTAATTTATGTTCTCATTGTAAAAACTTCACCCTTACTCCAGCAGAAAAGAAATTAGCTACTCATTTTGTAATAAAACATATTCGTACTTTTATTATTGAAAGAAAACAACATTACAAAAAGCTTTAAGTAAATAAACAAACAAGACACTCTCTCTCCAAGGATTACAAATGAATCAGGAAAGAAAGTATGAAAATTTCTAATGCCGGACGCTCCTTTTTATAGGAAAATTCGCCGCCCAGACCAGCAAATGCATGTTGTGGACACGTCTCAAAGAATGGTGAAGCCACGTTGGGGACACGTGTCAGAGAATGGTGAAGCCACGTTGGGGACACGTGTCGCGACGTAAAGGTTCCACGTGTCACGACGTGCTTGCAGATTTTACGACATGCTTGCTGATTTTACGACGTGCTTGCCGATTTTACGACGTGCTTGCAGATTTTACGACGTGCTTGTCGATTTTACGACGTGCTTGCAGAATATTTTTTTTCGTCCAATTTGTCCCTTCAAGCTTCCGAGCAGTAGTTTTTCCTGACAAAAACATAAAATAACACAGTAAAAGCACTCAAAGCATAACTTTAAAATATTTACACAAATGTGTCAATTTAAGGGGATTAGTGAAACTATAAGTGTAAAATGATTAACTTATCGTCTAATAAATATGCACTTTTTAGTATTCATCACACCCCCAACTAGCTTATTACTAGTCCCTAGTAATGAAGCGGAAGAAGAAAAATTCTTATCTAAGTCAACAATTGTTTTCTTTTTTTTTTCTGAATAATCAAATAAATGACTTCTCCTGTACTTTTTTACCATTCTTCAATATACTCATAAAACAAGATATTAATCAATATATTGTGCCCACAATATCACAGGTATCTATTGAAAACAGTGTAATATTTTTGTCCTAAGATTATATTAGAGTTTACACTTTTTTTGGCAGTGAAAGTTTTATTTATAAACATATCTTCAATCCATGTATCGAACTTTGGGCCAGTGACTCCCAAACCAGTTGGTTTTAGGGCACTAGGTGTTAAGACACCCCTACGGGCTTAATTGCTCGGATCTCAGATAAACATTGTCTAAAATATATCTTCAATCCATATATCGATCTTTGGGCCAGTGACTCCCAAACCAGTTGGTTTTAGGGCACTAGGTGTTAAGACACCCCTACGGGCTTAATTGCTCGGGTCTCAGATAAATAGTGTCCGATTTCCTTAAGCTTTCTTTTTAACCCTTGTAACGAGCTTTGGGCCAGTAATTCCCAGACTAGATGGTCTTAGGGCACTAAGTGTTAAAACACCCATTCAGACTTAATTGCTCGGGTTAGAAAGGCTACGAAACGAACTTTATTCAAACTTTTTTTTTTTTTTTTTTTTTTTTTTCAGTTTTGCAAAATAAGAAATTTCACTGCTTTTAGGTGTTACCTCCAACAAATTAGAGAACTGAATATTACAAAATTTTCACTTACCACCCATGGTCATATGTTACCATATTGTTGATAATATCGGCCAGACGAGCATATAAAGATCAAATTTAATCAATGTTATGGAGAATTCACAAATTTAAATAATTCAAAAAAGAAAGGAACAATAAATAACTTGTTACGAATTATATTGAGATGCGTCTCAGGAGTGAAAACTCCTTACACAGCCACCTCTGAACAACAATTTCACTTGGTTTAGAAAACAAATTTGTTGTTAGTTTGTGTGTATATATATGGATATATATTTTTACACACAAAATAACAACACAGTAAAAACTAACATCAATGAAACATACATAAACATGAAAATTATTTATTTCCTAAACTATCATCTCCCCCAACCAAAATGAGACATTGTCCCCAATGTTTAAAGAAAGAAAGAAAGAGTTTAGAAGATATCACCTGGTTATTGTGCAATAACTAAAGATTACAGATTAAGGTCCAGGTTTACTTTGCGCTTTTTGCCACGATCGTTACCAGACCAGTTCAACTTGGAAAGAATATGGTCAATTTTTGGTTCATAAGCTAAGAGTTGGTCAATTAAATCATCAGCTGTTCGTGCAGTTAAGAAGATATCCCTTACCGGTTTTGAAATAAACCCATTTCTTTTGGCATCTTCAAGAAATACAAAAAGAAAATCGAAAAATCCATTAACATTAAACAACCCAATAGGTTTTTGGTGAATATTCAAGTTTGCCCATGACGCAACAGTGAATATTTCTTCCAACGTTCCGAGCCCACCTGGTAAAGCAATGAAAGCATCAGCATGATTGATCATTTCACTGAGTCTTTCAGACATACCTGGGACAATACATTCTTCTCCATTTTATTTTCCGATGATGTGGCTTTCTGTTAAAGGTTTTGGGATGATCCCCAAAACTTGACTTCCACCTTCTTGTACAGCTTTTGAAATATACCCCATCAATCCAAGATTTCCATCGCCATATACTAAGTGCATATTTCTGTTTGCCATAACTCTACCCAATTCTCGTGCTCCCTCAACAAATTCTGGTTTAGTTCCGGAGCTAGTTCCAAAAAATACACAGATATTAGTGAATCTTCGTTTTGAAGTTGTCTCCATTTATGCTGCCTCTCTTAGCTGGATGTGTTGAGGAAATGGAAATGACGAGCTGAATTTATAGATCCTGAAAAGGGTGAGTGAGAAATGCACTAATATCTGCAAAATGACAACTATCAGAAAAATAGATCGTGAACAAAAAATGTTAGATACTGTCGGCAAAAAGTAAAGGAAAACAATAATTTAAAATAAAGAAAATCAATGCAATAATATATACTGGCAGTTGTGATTGTGGCTCACATCTTCCTCTGGTTTTACGTCCAGAAACGGCTTGAACGCCCTCTATGGGTCGGGGATAGGCTTCCCATCCAATTTTCTTATAAATTGGCAAATAGGGTCTTTTAAAGTCAGATTCCCGAGACTGTATGGTTGTCTTTCTTTATGAAATTGTGTGCGTAATCTGAGAATTTCACGATGAACATATCCACTAGGATGCGTCTCAAGAGTCAATGATATATCATCAAAAGGCTCTTTACTCAGTCCATCCCTAATGAATTGTATTTTATCCTCACGATTATCAGACACCATTCCTAAAGAATGACAACGAGTGTTGCACGTACAACGTGCACACTTATAACAAACACCCATTTGTTTAGCTCTTCATTTTTTAGAATAGGTGCTTTTCCCTAAACCATGCAGGTAAGGAATGAAGGAGTCAGGTGACTCACCTGCCAAACGAACCCTTGCTTCGATTACCCAACAAAATCATTAGGAATACTATGAATCATAAGAATTCTCAATCTTTCTGTGCGGGCTTTGTAAATTTTAATCAGAGCATTTCGGGGAAGTGCAGGAAAATATTTATGGAGGGTTGCGAGAGTTCTTCCATACCTTAGTTGTAGGGTATCATTATTTTTAGGAAACTGAAATAACCGACTTGAGTCACGGAGTACCGTTATCCGCTGCTTTACCGGGGTGTGATAAAATAAAACAACAAGAAATATAAAACTAAGAACAATGGAAATTACAGAAATATTAAATAGAACATGAAAGAAACTACATCAATCAAGGTATATTGGGTATGATAGGAAAAAAGTTTCTTGAAATTTTGAGTACTCCAAAAAGGGTTTCAGACGCTGTCCATTTACTTTAAATAAATCACCGTCCCTAGGATTCTCAATGTTAATAGCCCCGTATGGGTAAACATGTTTCACAATAAATGGGCCACTCCATTTGGATTTTAACTATCCAGGAAATAAATGAAGACGAGAATTATAAAGCAAAACCTTTTGACCAACTTCAAATATTTTTCGGGAAATTCGACTATCATGAAAGGCTTTAGTTTTGGCTTTAAGAATTTTCGTATTTTCATATGAATCATTCCTTAACTCTTCAATTTCATTTAGTTGCAATTTACGTTCATGACCATCATTTTCAAGGTTGATTTAAATGCTTTAATAGCCCAAAATCCTTTATGCTCAAGTTCTACAGGCAAATGACAAGGTTTTCCATAAACTAGACGATAGGGAGACATACCCAAGGATGTTTTGAAAGCTGTTCGATATGCCCAGAGTGCATCAGTTAGTCGAAGAGACCAATCTTTGTGATTTGGGTTACCCGTTTTTGTAGAATTTGTTTAATTTCCCTATTAGCTAATTCTACTTGTCCATTTGTCTGAGGGTGATAAGAGGTGGAAATTTTGTGTGTGACTCCATACTTTTTCATTAAAGATTCAAAAGGTCTATTACAAAAGTGTTTACCTCATCACTTATCATGGCCCGAGGAATTCCAAACGGACTCAACAAGTTTTCTTTTAAAAATTTGATCACAGTTCTGTGATCATTGTTCCGACAAGGAATTGCCTCGACCCATTTTGAAACATAATCGACTGCAACTAAAATATATTCCCAACAATCAAAGATTTCGATGACAATGATGGGATTTAAAGGCATCATGTTTCTTTTTGAAATAGATCCCAACTTTTGACAATTTTCGCAAGTTTTGCAGAAAGTGTATGTATCTTTAAAAATGGTGGGCCAATAAAATCCACACTGCAAGATTTTTGCAGCGGTTTTCTTAGATGAGAAATGACCTCCACATGCTTCTGAATGACAGAATTGAATAACACCACTTATCTCACTGTCAGGTATGCATCGTCTAAAAATTTGATCAGGGCAGCATTTAAACAGATAAGGATCATCCCAGTAGAATCTTTTGACTTCGGTCAAAAATTTCCTCTTATCTTGTTGGCTCCAGTCTGGGGGTATCTTTCCTGTCGCAAGGAAATTGACAATATTAGCATACTAAGGCATTACATTTACCGAAAATAAAAATTCATCGGGGAAAAAGTCATTGATATGAGTGGTATCGATTAGTGACTCATTTGTGAGTCTCGATAAGTGATCTGCAACCACGTTCTCTGCCCCATTTTTATCTTTGATTGTGATATTGAATTCTTGAAGCAAAAAAATCCACCGTATTAATCTTGGCTTGGCATCCTGTTTAGACATCAAATATCTTACAGCAGCATGATCAGAGTAAACAACAGTTGAAGAACCGATTAAATATGATCGAAATTTATCCAATACAAATATTACAGCAAGTAGTTCTTTTTCTGTGGTAGTATAATTCATTTGTGCACTTTTTAATGTTCTACTAGCGTAATATATCACATGCGGTTTACCTTCCTTTCTCTGCCCTAGAACTGCACCAACTGCATAATCACTAGCATCACACATTAGCTCAAAGGGTAATGACCAATCAGGGGATTGCATAATAGGAGCAGAAGTCAAAAGACTGATAATTTTTTGGAATGATTTTTGACATTCTTCTGTCCATTCAAATGTTGCATCTTTTAATAGGAGGTTACATAAGGGTCTGGATATGGTACTGAAGTCTTTAATGAACCTCCTATAAAATCCTGCATGTCCTAAAAAAGAACGAATGTCACTGACTGTTTTTGGTGATGGTAATTTAGAAATGACCTCTATTTTTGCTTTGTCAACCTCAATACCTTTAGACGACACAACGTGTCCTAAAACAATTCCTGAATCAGTCATGAAATGGCATTTTTCCCAATTTAACACAAGTCCTTTTTCTTTACATCTTTTCAAAACATTTTCCAGATTAGTCAAGCAATTATCAAATGAATTTCCAAAGACAGTTATATCATCCATAAAGACCTCTAAACAGTGTTCAACCATGTCACTAAATATGCTCAACATGCATCGTTGGAATGTTGCAGGTGCATTACAAAGTCCAAATGGCATTTTTCTAAATGCAAATGTTCCAAATGGGCATGTGAATGTGGTCTTTTCCTGGTCTTCTAAAGCAATGGGAATCTGATAATAACCTGAGTAACCATCAAGAAAACAATAATAAGGGTGTCCAGCTACTCTTTCTAAAATTTGGTCAAGAAATGGCAAAGGGAAATGATCTTTTCTAGTTGCGTCATTTAATTTTCTATAATCAATGCACATACGCCAACTAGATGAAATGCGAGTTGGGATTAATTCCCCTTTATCATTTTTTACAACAGTGATTCCAGACTTTTTAGGTACAACCTGTGTAGGACTTACCCATTTACTATCAGAAATAGGATAGATAATGCCTGCATCAAGAAGTTTAAGGACCTCGGTTTTTACTACTTCTTTCATGTGAGGGTTTAATCTTCTTTGGGGTTGACGATATGTCCTAGCATTATCTTCTAGATGTATTCGATGTGTGCAAATTAATGGATTAATACCTTTTATGTCTTTTAAAGTCCATCCAATTGCCAGTTATGTTCTTTCAACAAATTTAAAAGTTTACCTTCTTGATCGCTTGTGAGAGAAGAAGAAATTACCACAGGATAAGTTTGATTATCTTCTAGAAATGCATATTTCAGTCCTTCTGGCAAAGCTTTTAACTCCAAATTGGGTGCTTCTTCATGTTTTTCTTCTTCCAGTGTTCCCAGTTCTTCATCGTCTTCCAATACCTGAATAGAGTCAAGTAGAAAATCATTAGTAATATCTGAATCAGTTTGTGCACTTGACTCACATAATTAGCAGTAAAAAATTTCATGGGATCAGATAAACTCCCTTGAATATGCTCATCCACAATAGGTTCAATTGATTCTGCACTTTCGTTTTCATTATCTTCATCATATGGCTGTTTGCAAATGTTAAAAATATTTAACTCTAATGTCATGTTGCCAAAAGAAAGATTCATGATTCCATTCCTGTAATTTATTAAAGCGTTAGCTGTTCCTAAAAATGGTCGACCAAGTATTACATGGATTGGCTTATAACTCTCTACCACATGTTGTGTTTCTAAAACAATAAAATCCACTGGATATACGAATTTATCGATTTGCAATAACACATCTTCCACAATTCCTTTTGGTACCTTAACTGATCTATCGGCAAGTAAAAGGGTAGTTGAGGTTGGTTTCATCTCACCGATATTAAGTTGCTGGTAAACCGAAAATGGCAGTAAATTTACACTAGCTCCAAGATCAAGTAAAGCATGTTCAATGTTTTGATTTCCAATTATACAAGAAATAGTTGGACAACCAGGGTCTTTGTATTTTAATGCATTATTAGTTGAGAGAATGGAACTTACCTGTTCAGCTAGAAAAGCTTTCTTTCTTACCTGGTGTTTTCTTTTAACGGTGCACAGATCTTTCAGAAATTTGGCATAAGATGGTATATGTTGAATGGCATCTAACAAAGGGATATTGACCTTTACCTGTTTGAATATTTCATAAATCTCTGGGGAATGGTTCAATTTCTTTGTTTTTAATGCATGAGGAAATGGAGGTGTATGAGAAAAACTATTATTATCAAAGACGGGTAATGGTTGATCAACCTCTTCCTTACCCTCTGATTCTGATTTTTCCTCAGTTTCACGAGGTTCAAGAATAGGTCTGTGGATGGTCTTACCACTACGAAGAGTAATAATAGATTTGACTTGGTCTAAGTGTTGACTTCCAGAACTACCCTCATGAGGGTTTTGATGGCTTTTGGGATTTGACTGAGGTTGTGCGGGAAACTTACCTTTCTCTTTAATGGCCCAAGCAGATGTGATTTTATCAAAAGTTTCTTTCAAATCATTCATCATTTGTGCATTTTGGTTATTGATGGTTTCTTGTTTTTCCATGAATGCACTCAAGTTATCTTCAATGGTTTTCTTAGGTGGTGGGATATATGGTGCATAATTCTGGGAGTTTCGGAAATTCTGGTGAAACTGGGGAGGTTGGTGTGAAGGTTGTGCTTGGTTATCATTCCTCCAATTGAAATTTGGATGGTTTCTCCAACCAGGGTTATAGGTATGTGAGTATGGGTTTGGATTTGGTCTATTGAATGTGTTTATGGAACTGACTTGGTCATGGAGACAGTCTTTCAGGGCTGGTATGGATGGGCAAACTTCTGTGACATGTTCATTTGAACTACAAATTTGACATATGAGTTCCTGAACTGACTTGACATGATCCATCTTCCCTGTTTCTAAAGCCTCAATTTTTTTAGACAGAAATGCATACTTTGCAGCAAGGTCATGGTCTTCCCTAAGGTTAAACATACCTCTACCAGATGGCTGTGTTTTAACAGATGACTCATATGTACCAATTGTATCCCATTGTTGTGTATTCTCTGCTATGTGCTCTAGGTAATCTAGTGCATATTCGGGATCTTTGTCCCTAAACTCACCATTGCACATCATCTCCACTACTTGTCTACCTTGAGGTTTTAAACCCTCGTAGAATTGGGCAACTAACCTCCATGTTTCAAACCCGTGATGTGGACAAATATTTAACATCTCTTTATACCTCTCCCAACAATGGTAAAGTGTTTCCCCCGACTCTTGTGTGAATGTTGTGATTCATCTTTTAAAAGAATTTGTCCTATGAGAGGGAAAGAACTTTTTAAGAAACTTCTCTTGTAAATCATCCCATGTTCTAATAGATCCTGACCTAAGATTTTGTAGCCAAATTTTAGCTTTATCCTTTAAAGAAAATGGAAAAAACTTTAACCGAATTATATTCATGCTACAATTTTGGTATGTGCAAGTGTTACATAATTCTTCGAACTCTCTTAGGTGCTGATAAGGGTTTTCTGATTCTAGACCATGGAATGTGGGTAAAAGATTGATGACACTTGATTTAAAATTCAAATGTGCTGCTTCTGGCGGAAAAACAATACAAGATGGTGATCCTGACCTAGTGGGATTCATGAATTGTCTGAGTGTCCTAGGGTGATTAGGATCTCCATGCTGAGACTCGTTTTCTTCCTGATTAACTGGGTTTTCAACTTGGGCAGGTGGATTTTCAATTTGGTTTTCAGCCATTCTGACTAACAATGAAGGTGATGATGACTCTCTTTTTAATCTGCCACTAGATGTTCGAGACCAGTGTTTCATGCAACTTAAAAAAAAACTATATGTAAAAATATGAAATTGCAAAATGAAATTAAACTAAGAAAATGAAAAGAACAAATTAAGGAAAATACAAATGCAGTGATTTAGATCTAAAAACGTCATCTAACCCTTGTTAATTCTGATCTCAATTGAATCTCTCGCTCATTTTTCTCAATGTCTTGAATTATGTTTTCGTGAAGTTTTATGAGAGCATCTTTACGTGGGGATGGTTCAAAAAATTCTTTTATGAACAGTAAACACCTTTTAAGTTGATTTTTCTGTTTCCGGTAACCAAGAAAAATTAAGAACAAGGTCTCTCTATATGTGGGATTTCTGGGTTCAGGGTTCATCAAGGATTAATCACGACAGTTGGGTCTACAAAAAAAAAAGAACAAATAAAGAAAAATAAGATGTAGAAATTAAAAAAAAATACGAAATATAAATAAAGAAAAAAAAGTAGAGAAATAAGAAATAAATATTCTATCTACTAAAAAATACTTCCGGCAACGGCGCCAAAAACTTGACACGCTCGAAAAATGGTCTTTTACTCCCAAGTATAAGAGTGTCGAAGTAATAAAATAACCCGGTGAGTCCGGGGTCGATCCACAGAGAAGAGATTTAGCAAAATAGAATATTTAACAGTACGGGAATGAAAAGTTTGCTTTGTTGAAGTAGTTGGAGGATTTTAGGTTGAAATACAGTAATAGAAGGAAATGTTGGAGTTAGGGGATCCACTTTTAGTCTTTTAAACATTTATAAATCTCGCTTTATAATAATTTATAAATTGTCTTTTTATACCCACTTAATTTATTACAAGAATTAATTATGCCAATTAAAGAACCAGCCATAAAAGCGGTAGTCATTTATGTCAATAATTAGTCCGACCAAGGTACCAAGCATGCCAAAAATAGAAAACCAGCCATAAAGGCGGTGATATCGTTTGTCTATAACAAGTCCTACCAAGGTACTTAATTATGCCAAAATCGTATAAAACCAGCCATATAGGCGGTATAAAGATAAAACCAGCCATAAAGGCGGTAGACAGATAAAACCAGCCATAAAGGCGGTATAAAGATAAAACCAGCCATAAAGGCGGTATAAAGATTGTCAATAATTAATCTAGATTTAAATCAAGTTTTAATCATTATATTTCAATTTATTTATTATAATAAAAGCGAGTTTAATTTATGTTCTCATTGTAAAAGCTTCACCCTTACTCCAGCAGAAAAGAAATTACCTACTCATTTTGTAATAAAACATATTCGTACTTTTATTATTGAAAGAAAAAAACATTACAAAAAGCTTTAAGTAAATAAACAAACAAGACACTCTCTCTCCAAAGATTACAAATGAATCAGGAAAGAAAGTATGAAAATTTCTAATGCCGGACGCTCCTTTTTATAGGCAAATTCGCCGCCCATACCAGCAAATGCATGTTGTGTACACGTGTCAAAGAATGGTGAAGCCACGTTGGGGACACGTGTCAGAGAATGGTGAAGCCACGTTGGGGACACGTGTCGCGACGTAAAGGTTCCACGTGTCATGACGTGCTTGCAGATTTTACGACATGCTTGCCGATTTTACGATGTGCTTCCCGATTTTACGACGTGCTTGCAGATTTTACGACGTGCTTGGCGATTTTACGACGTGCTTGCAGAATATTTTTTTCGTCCGATTTGTCCCGTCGAGCTTCCGAGCAGTATTTTTCCTGACAAAAACATAAAATAACACAGTAAAAGCACTCAAAGCATAACTTTAAAATATTTACACAAATGTGTCAATTTAAGGGGATTAGTGAAACTATAAGTGTAAAATGATTAACTTATCTTCTAACAAATATGCACTTTTTAGTATTCATCATTGAGAACAATAAATTTTTATTTTTGAATAATGTTTATTTTGTACCGGGGTTTACTAGAAACCTCATTTCAGTTTCTCGACTTTATGAACAATGTTATTAAGTTTCTTTTGATAATAAATCAGTTGTTATTTCAAGAAATAGTTTGAATATTTATTCTGGTTTTATTGAAAATGGGCTCGATGTAATAAGGCCCAACTTTAATTCATTATTGAATGCTGAAATGTTCAAAGTTGCATTGCCAAAAACAAAGAAACAAAATATTTCTCACACTGATAACACATATCTATGGCACCTTAGACTTGGTCTTATAAATCTTGACAAGATAAATAGGCTTGTAAAAGATGGTCCTTTAAGAGAACTACATGTTAGTACTCTACCAGTCTGTGAATCATGTCTTGAAGGTAAGATGACAAAGAGGCATTTCTCTGCAAAAGGCAATAGGGCCCAAGAACCACTGAAGCTTATACATTCAGATGTTTGTGGACCTATGTCTACACAAGCAAGAGGTGGCTATGAGTACTTCGTTACTTTTGTTGATTATTACTCTAGATATGGTTATGTTTACCTAATGAGACATAAGTCTGAAACTTTTGGAAAGTTTAAAGAATTCCAAATCGAAACGGAAAAACAATTAGGTAAATCAATCAAGTGCCTTCGATCAGATCGAGAAGGTGAATATCTTGATAATGAATTCAAAGATAACCTATTAGAGTATGGGATTTTATCCCAACTAACTGCACCTGGTACACCTCAGCAAAATGGTGTAGCTGAGAGGAGGAATCGAACTTTACTCGACATGATTCGTTCCATGTTGAGTTATTCTTTGTTGGGATGTATGCCCTTGAGCTACATGTGATGTAAACAGTTTCTTGTGTTTAGAAATAAAATGATGCATTATTCATTTATCAAATTATTTGTTTAATTTTTGCATATTATATATCTTCATAAATATCGTAGATTACTTATGTACCTTCAGACATGGTATATGAGTGTCATGCACCAGAGGATTTAAATCTGAAGTTAGTAATCTTAAATAGTCCATAGAGAGCAAACAAACCGGGTACTTTGTTTGTGGTCTATCTATAGCTGCGGTCCATTCTATATATTTGGATGACGATCTTTATCCGGATCGTCCATGTAGAGACAAGAGAATGGAGGCACCTTATTTGATGTGATCATATAGGACTGGACCCAGATTGAAATGACATTCTTATAATATTCGTTAAACAAAGAAAGTCATTTCGATCTACTTGATGGTCATATATGGGTTGATCTTAATCCTGAGTGTACTACGAACTCCTGCATGGCGGGATATGTCCTTTGATTTATAAAGGTGAGGTTGGTGTAGCAATCCCAACCAATAACTACGTACTTTGGGGGCATAGTTTGTTATGTAGCTGGGAACGTTTTAGATAGACATGGAATTCACTCCTTCTTGCGAGAAGTAGATGAGTATCTCTCTTAAGGGTTGATTCGGTACATGAACGATTTGAGCGCTCAAGTCTTTCTATTACGAATAGAAAGATTAATATTCATAATAGTTATGAATAAATCGTTCATTAGATAATCAATGGTACTTAAGGTAAAAATAATTAGAGGGGTATAACGGACATTAGACCCAGCTCTAATTACGGGATATTCATGAAGGATCAATTCGTATGCAATGACTATATCGGTGGACACCGACTTGGTTCGGCTTAATATTTCATCTACGGCAACGAGAGTGCAACTTCAGGTTTTTAGTGGAATAACCCGGAGTTAATAATTCGGAATATTTAATTAAGAGCTTAATTAATATTTCGAGATTATTAGAGCTCAGAACCGTAGGTCCACTTGGTCTCCGTGCTAGCTCGATTTACTTTAGCGGAGCTAATATAATTGGATGGTCCAATTATATACTCACAAAGAATAAATATTATTAATATGATTAATAATATTAATTACATCACACTTGAGACTTTATATTAAAAGTTAATATAAAGTATTAATAATTATATATGATAATTATTAAATTAGAACATTAAATTATATATAATATAATTTAATAAGGCTAAGAATTATTACCAAGGTAGGATTCCTTATTGGATAAGGAATATGATTTGTTTGTTTGAGAAACAAAATCAAATCCAACTTCCCCCTTGGCCGAAATTCCTACATGGGTAAGGAATATGATTTGTTTGTTTGAGAAACAAAATCAAATCCAAATTCCCCTCCCCTTGGCCGAAATTTAATGTTCTATAAGGAGTAGAATTTGTTTATTTTGGAAGCAAAAAATAAAACAAGGATTCCTAATCTCCCCCTTGGCCGAATTTCAAGAGGAATGGGAGACTAGTGGTTGATTTGTTTAATGAAACAAATTAACCATAAATATAAAAGGAAAATTATGATTTAATTTTTCATAGATCTAAGACATTAGAAACCCTAGCCTCCATCTCTTTCTTCAAGCTCTCAAGAGTTGAGAATTTTCTTTGAAGAACCTGAAATTAATTCGGTGTACGTGTGATTATTCTCTAAACCGTTTAGAGATTAATTTGTGAGTGTAGCCCACACTACCCTCCGTTAGTGTCGAGACATAGTTCGAAAGACTTTGTGGTGTTGAAAATCATCTCCATCTTCTTGTTGTTTGGCTCTCGGCAGTGAGGATTATTCTGCTCACTGCCGGGCTGAAGTGGTGAATTGGATTCATTATACACGATCATGTGAATCCAAGTATCAATTATGATATGTGTTCACGGCAAATTCAAACAGATGGCTAAATATATAAAACGTGATTTTGAGATAGGCATAAGCAGCCCATGCGTGTAGGATGATCATTGCGTGACTGGTCCATGCATTGAAGATCATCAAATATTAAACAAAGTGTAGCTGATGATGATTGTGCGCATATAGTCATCAAACTGAAGTCATCATATATGTGCGCATATTATAATTTTATATGCAATGATCAAATTATTCACGTCAGTGAGATTAGTTTGTTTATATGATGAAGTGGCGCAATTCATATGCTCCCTAGTTGCGTTTTTAGTCATGTGCCCTTGTGGCCTTTCGGCTTCCATGCAACATGGACAAAAACTCATGCGTATACATCAGTCCAGTGTGCTTGTACGATTCATGAAGCTGTTCGAATCTGTGACTTTAGATTGGAAAAATTCTGGAATATTTCACTACAGTTCGAGGGATGTTCCGGGACTGTTTCGGGGGTATTCCGGGGCTGAAATCTTGTCCAAAACAGAAGCAAAACATCAGTAAAATCACTGGTATGGTTCGGCCAAAGCAAAGGGAGAGCAGAAAAAATTTTCAAGCTCGGTCCGTGAGCCTCACCGCTTCCGCTGCGCGGGGGAAGGCGTTCCCTACATTCTTCACTTCCAAAATCATTTTAGGGGTATGCTATACAAACAACAACCTACATTTTGAATGTGGTTCCATCTAAGTCAGTACCTAGAACACATTTAGAGTTATGGAGTGGCCACAAACCTAGTTTGAGTCACTTTCGTATATGGGGGTGCCCAGCATATGTGCTAATGGGTAAGACAACAAAGTTGGAAATGCGTTCTGAAGTTTGTTTCTTTGTAGGATAAAGGCACAAGGGGAGGTGTGTTTTATAATCCTCGAGATAATAAGGTGTTCGTGTCGACAAATGCCACGTTTCTTGAGAGTAATTATATGGCAGACTTCAAACCTCAAAGCAAGATAGTCTTGGAGGAATTAAAATCTGATGAGATCAGTCAACAACCTGCTAAAATTGTTGTTCCACAAAGCAAGGAGACCACATCTTTGAGTTAGAACATCTTACCACCTCGTCGTAGTGGGAGGATAGTACGACTACCTTCTCGATATAGACAAGATGGTGAAGCACAAGTTGTTATCACTGATGATGGAAAAGATGACCCATTAACATATAGATGTGCAATAGAAGATCATGACAAAGAGAAAGGGCTTGAGGCTATGAAACTTGAGATGGAATCCATGTATTCCAACTTAGTCTGGGAGCTTGTAGATCTACCTGAATGAGTAAATCCTATAGGGTGCAAATGGATCTACAAAAGAAAGATGGGAGTTGACGGTAATGTAGAGACATTTAAAGCAAGGCTAGTGGCAAATGGTTATACCCAAAAGAAGGAGTTGACTATGAGGAAACTTTTTCACCAGTAGCCATGCTGAAGTCCATTCGAATCTTGCTTTCCATTATTGCTCATTATGATTATGAAATTTGGCAGATGGATGTCAAGACAGCCTTTTTGAATGGCTATCTTGAAGAGACCATCTATATGGAGCAACCAGAAGGTTTTATAAGCAAGGACGAAAAGAAAAAGGTTTGCAAGTTGCAAAGGTCTATCTATAGACTTAAGCAAGCGTCCAGATCTTGGAACATGAGATTTGATGAGGCGAACAAATCTTATGGCTTTATCCAAAATCCTGATGAATCTTGTGTTTATAAATTCATCAAGGACAAGCGAGTGGTCTTTCTAATACTTTATGTTGATGATATTCTACTTATTGGGAATAATATAGAACTATTATCAGACGTAAAGGCTTGGCTGGCTGAACAATTCCAAATGAAAGATTTGGGAGAAGCAAGTTACATTCTTGGGATCCGTCTTATAAGAGATAGCAAAAAAAGAACTGCTAGCTCTGTCTCAGGCATTGTATATTGACAAGATGCTTGTTAGATATTCAATGCAAAACTCCAAGAAAGGTAACTTACCTTCCCGTCATGGAGTTGTTCTTTCTAAAAGGCAGTGTCCTTCGACACCCCAAAAGGAAGAAGATATGAGACGGATTCCATATGCGTCGGCAGTAGGGAGCTTGATGTATGTTATGCTATGCACAAGACCTGATATATGCTATGCAGTGGGAATAGTTAGTCATTTTCAGTCAAATCCAGGATTAGATCATTGGGTAGCAGTTAAGCATATTCTCAAGTATCTACGGAGAACGAGGAACTATATGCTTGTTTATTCTGGCATGAATTTGATTCTGATTGGATATACTGATTCTGATTTTCAATCAGATACAGATGATCGAAAGTCGATATCTGGATCATTGTTTACTCTTGGTGGGGGAGCTATAGTTTGGAGAAGCATCAAACAATCATGTGTTGCTGATTCAACTATGGAAGCCGAATATGTGGCTGTTTGTGAAGCTGCCAAAGAAGCGGTTTGGCTCCGAAAGTTCTTTACTGATCTGGAAGTGGTTCCAGATATGGACAAGCCATTGTCACTTTATTGTGATAATAGTGGTGCAGTGGCTAATTCCAAAGAACCAAGAAGCCACAAGAGATCAAAACATATTGAGCGGAAATATCATGTGATTAGGGACATTGTGCAACGCGGAGACGTGGTTGTTCTGATTATTCTGTAGGGGTTTTTAGGGCCAGAATCCGGTAACGAAGCGGAAGCGGTTGAAAATCGTATTTTTCGATTTCAAAACTTTTTCTCGGATTAATTAAATAAACATATTTATTTAATATTCCAATAATCAAATTATGAAAAATAAATTCAATAAATCATATTTAAGTGAATTTACCGAATTGCCCTTATACTTTGTACTTTGTCCATTTTAGTCCGAAATTGATCAAATCAATTTTGAATGATTCTAAATCATTTCTAAGATGAACTTAGCATGTTCAAAACATCAAAACACCAAGACAACAAAAATCCCCATTTTCCTTTCCTTGGCCGAGAGCCTCACAAAGGTTCCAAAGTGTGCATTTTGTCATTCCATGTCTCAAAACACATCAAGATGTAATCCAATCAACATGAAACTTTATATGCATAATGAAACTTTAGATGTAATCCAAGCTTCTTTGGTTTTCTTTTAATGGAGTTTTGTAAAAAGTGTATTAGGTTACCAAATGAAAATGAAATGAAAACAATATATACTTGTGCACAAAAAAGCCTATGGCCGAATTTCACAAGCATATATAACAAAATTAATTTCAATTTCATTTAACATTTCATTTGGTCAAGTTGATTAAATATCTAAAAACACCTTTAAAGATATTTAATAAAGTAAACAAAGGCAACTTAATCATTTTAAATCAAATATCCAAAGTTAAGATATTTATATTTTAATTAATTTAATCATTTAACAATTAATAATTAATTAATTAAATACAAATATATTAAATATATGTATTATATTTACATTAAATATCAAATACATATATTCATTTAGGATATAAGTCAAATATCTCAATTTGACTATTAATTAATGTGTATTTAAATTAATCAAGTATTAAATATAAATACACAATAATTAATCAAATGACTATCAAGTCCCTTTAGCACGTATCTTGCGTTTAACCTTTAAACGAGTTTATAAATAATCAATATTATTTATTAATGTTGCTCTAGTGCTCTACGAGTATGTTGCATTATTGAGACTCTCTAGATTCAGGTATATCCGTCACGAAATCCAATTTCGTGTCCATAATCTATCCACCGTAGATTATGACGATCACGGATAATCTCGCTGAATCATACAGGTCGAGGTCATGGCAAATGTATAATTCATCCGTCACAGGTATCCGGATAAATCCCAGAGATATAGATGTAAACGTCAAATCTCTACGGGGATTATCCAGTCGACTATTTGACCGGCGTAAACACACACGTATAACGCAAGCGCACGTATCGTTCAAGTAGTATAAAAATATCGATCCCACGAGGACTTAAAACCTTTTTGTTATCAATTTATGGGGCCAAATGATTACTAGTACCTAACAGATTGTTTGATTGATTGATTTGAAATGACGATGATTCTAAATTTAAAACAAGAAAATAAAATTGCGTGGAAATAGGTTGATTAAAATTCAAATTTATAAAAACTATCCAGGGTTGTGATTTATTCCAATATTATTTTAAAAGATGAAGTGGTTATCTTATAGTTGGGTAAAATATTGATTTATTAACCTGGAACACTAATTTATGTAAAAGCCTCTTCCGATGGTCAATTACAAATACCCAGTATAACCCAATTGAACCATATTCCTATGTCAACCACATTATCTGGATTCATTAAGATTAAGTTCCAATTATGGCTACCCCCGCCCAACAGGTATATTCCTATCCTGTAAGGAAATCTATTAAAAGGGTTATCTATCCTCAAGGAAGATCGTGGGCTATTGAGTATGAGGTCTTAAACTTAAAATCCCTATGTCTAGTTCATTTTAAGTTTACCTAATCAAATTAATTAATGGCCAGTTAATTAAAGAGCATTAAGATTGAGACTCAATAAATAAATCTTTAAATTACCCCAACTATAATCTAACCCCTTATAAACGGTTATATTGAAATTCATCACAACCCTAGATACTAACTTAGTTACGACACATAACTAGGGCTAATGTAAACTTAAAAGGCATAAAGTAAATGCTGAAAAGTAAATGCGAGAAAGTAAAAGCGGAAAAAGTAAATGAAAATAAACTGCCAAGATAAAAGGAATTACTTTTACTAAATACTAACTTAGATATCTCCCTTAGTACAATATTATCACTTGTGAGATTAAAGCCAACCGACCATATAGGCGGTACCCTGATTAAGTCAATATTAAGTCCGACCAGCCATAAAGGCGGTAACATTTGTCCATGAACCCGCCATATAGGCGGTAAAGAAATAACCAGCCATAAAGGCGGAACCAAAATAACCAGCCATAAAGGCGGAACCAAAATTAAATTTCCACCGACCAATCTGGCGGTATCCTTATTAAGTCCAATTTTAGAATAGTGAATATGTTGTATCTAAGGGAGATTAATCTAAGAAAGTAACAGTAAAAGAATTACCTTTCACCCCGGCAGAGTGAAGTTACCTCCTCATGGTTGAATAGTAAAACTGTAAAAGTAAAGAGTAAAAATAAAATACTATTACTGTTGAAATAGTAAAAGTTCTATTATTACAGAAAGAAACTACTTTTACTATTACAGAATTGTAAAATAAAAGAAACTAGATAGAAAACTCCCTATTTACATCAGAGGATTCAGAGGGAAAGGTACACTGAAAACTGAAATCTGAGCTCCAATTTATAGGCAAAATTTGGTCTAGCGTCGCGACGGTGATTTTGGCTTAGCGTCGCGACGCCCACGACAGTATACGCGGTATGCACGCGTTTGCAATGATTGGCCATGTGGCGAGCTGTGGTTGATCGGCTTTTCGGTCCAATGAAATCACGCCACGTGTCACGCTCTGGTTGGCTGGAAGTTCGGTCAAATGAAATGTCGCCACGTGTCGTCCTCTGATTAGTTGCATATTCGGTCCAATGAGATTGTGCCATGTGTCACGCGTTACATTCGGTCCAATAGGATGATGACACGTGGCACCCGGCGCATTTTAGCAGTTAACGGCGCACGTTAGCAAGTTAACGGCGCACGTTAGCAAAGTCAACCCTTCAGATCTTGACACGTGGCAAGCGGCGCACGTTAGCAGGTCCGGCGCACTTTCAGCGTCGCGACGCGGAGTCCTTAGTGGCGCGACGCTAAGTAAACATAAATTTTCCAGTCGACCCATTTTTGTCCGTTTTGTCCCCAAATTGTCCCCAGTGCTTTCCAAACTTTATTTATCTGCAAAATAACTATAAAACACATCAAAACGTTCATAAAACTCGAGAAACAATACAAAACATTAGGTTAAATGAGTGGGAAATAGTGATGGATTTACCACTCATCACACCCCCAAACCTAACATTTTGCTAGTCCTCGAGCAAAACATAAAATAAAATAACATAAAAATAAAATTAACTAAGCCACTTTCGTAGGGATCACGGTTGCATTTAGCGTATGCAACAAGCCTTTAAACCCCTAGGTGTCCCTAGTGGACGAGTTGTAGTCTCGTGAGGGTTTACAGTAATGATACCCACAAATATTTTACAAAAGTAAAAAGTTAGTTAAAACTAATGCACACAAAAGAAAAAAGACAAGCGAAAAGAGAATCAGTGACTATTCAAGTGCAACTTCTACTACAAGTTACTAGTTGTTTTGTTTCGTTCTAAATTACTGAATAAGTAAATTCTCCGATTATTTTTACCATTCTCCATATACATAGCCAGCAAAATATTAATCCACTCATTTTTGCCCACAACAGTCATAAGTGCAGTTGATAAGAAGGTAATATTTTTGTCCTAAAGTTCTATCAGATTTCACAACTTTTTTTGCAGTGATGAAGTAATTTTTCTGATTTTTCTGATTTTTTCTTTGCTTTTTCTGATTTTGACTTTTTATTTATATACAATACCTTCCGTCTATGTAGCGAGCTTTGGGTCGGTGGCTCCCAAACCAGTTGGCTTTAGGGCACCAGGTGTTAAAACACCCCTACGGACTTAGTTACCCAGACTTCAGATATATATATTTTTGCAGCATCTTCGATCCATGTAGCGAGCTTTGGGCCAGTGACTCCCGAACCAGTTGGTTTTAGGGCACTAGGTGTTAAAACACCCTTACAGACTTAATAACCCGGATCTTAGATGCTTTATTTTTGTACATCAGAAATTTTTTTTTTTTTAACTCCATCACTTTTTGAGATGCTTCCTCCAATTAAACTATAGCACTGAATATTACAATCATGTCAGATACAGCTCATGTCTGTATGTTACTATGCATGTTGATAATACCTGCCAGCTAAGCATATGAAGATCCATATTAGTCAGTTTTATGGAGAACTTACAAATTAAATAATTCAGAAGGAAATAAACAAAAACTAACTTGTTTCGAAATAGGTTTGAAATACGTCTCAGGAGTGGAAACTCCTTACTCAGCTATCTCTCACCAATTTCACCTTTTAAGTCAAAATAAAAACAAAAAAACGAAAAATATTTTTGTAATTTTTGAAAATTTTTCAATTTTTTTGTATTTTTCGAAAAATTTTGGACTAAAAATAAAAACAACACACAAACTAAAAACAAGATACTAATCAACTAATTCCCTCCCCCAAACCTAAATGAGACATTGTCCCCAATGTCTTAAACAGTAGAAGAAGAGTTTAGAAGATAATACCTGGTTAGCTGAAAATCAAAAATTCACCGATTAAGATCAATGTCTAATTTACGCTTCTTACCACGATCGTTGTCTGTCCAGTCCAACTTGGAGAGAATGGGGTCCAGTTTTGGTTCAAAGGCAAGGATTAGATCAATTAATTCCTCGGCGTTGGTTGCAGTCAGGAAAATATCCTCTACTGATTTTGTGACGAACTCATGTCTCTTGGCTTCTGCAAGAAATACAAACAGAAAATCAAAGAAATGCTCAATGTTGAGTAATCCAATGGGCTTCTGATGGATATTCAAGTGTCCCCATGATGCCACTGTGAATATTTCTTCAAATGTTCCGAGCCCCCCTGGTAAAGCAATAAATGCATCGGCAGTATTGACCATTTCAAGGAGATGTTCTGACATATTAGATACAATGCGCTCATCTCCATTTGTCTGTCCGATTAAGTGTTCGTCAGCCAAAGGTTTTGGGATGATTCCCAATACATGTCCACCACCATCTTGAACGGCCTTTGAAATGCTTCCCATCAATCCAAGATTGCCTCCGCCATATACTAGATGCATATTTCGTTCAGCTATGACTCGCCCCAATTCCTTTGCAGCTTCGATGAATTCTGGTTTGTTACCAGAATTTGATCCACAGAAAACACAAATACGTTTGATTCGCTGTTGTGATGTTTCTTCCATTTTCTCTCTCTTGTTTAGATGTTTATCTGGGTGTGTTGAAGAGAAAAATGAAGAGTTGAATTTATAGGACCTGAAAAGGGTGAGTAAAAATAGCACTAGTACTTGCCAAAAGACAATTATTAGTTCAATAGTAAAATAGATCGTGATAGTCAAAAAGTTCTGGATCCTGTCGGAGAAAATAAGAGAAAACAACGAAACAAATCACAATTATTAGGAAAAGACAAAGAGATATAATATTTACAATAATTACAGCTTGATTAACGTCTATGCGTCAGGGACAAGTTTCCCATCCAATTTTCTTATAAATTGGCAAACAGGGTCTTTTTGAGTCAGATTCCCAAGACTTAACTGTTGTCTTTCTTTTTGAAATTGTGTATGTAATCTGCGAATTTCAATATGAACATGTCCACTGGGATGAGTCTCAAGAGTCGAAGATAAGTTATCTAAAGACTCCTTACTCAAGCCATCCCTAATGAATTTAATTTTGTCTTCGCGATTATCAGACACCATTCCTAAAGAACGACAACGAGTATTACAATTCCAACGTGCACATTTGAAACAAACACCCATTTTCTTTGCTCTGCGTTTCTTTGCATAGGTGCTTCTTCCAAATCCAGGCAAACACGAAATACAAGAATCAGAATACTCACCTGCTAATCGAACTCGTGCTTCGATTACCCAACAAATATCGGCAGAATACCTTTGATCATCAGTAGTCTCATACGTTCCAAGCGAGCTTTGTAAACTTTCATCAGAGATTTTTGAGGGAGAGAAGGAAATTGCTTATGAAGATTTGCAAGAGTTTCTTCCATCTTAATCTGCAAACACTAAACACACAAAATTAAATCACACAAAATCACAATATATACACAAATTGCATGGGTTGCCTCCCTGCGAGCGATAAGTTTAATGTCGTCAGCTAGACGTGACTTTTCGAATGTTCAAGCTGGATCTGAAAGTGTGACACTTTCTTTTTGACGCTCCAACGGTTCTCCCCAATAATGCTTAACACGCTGACTGTTAACTTTGAATGTGTTGTTGGTATTGGGATCCAGTAACTCAACAGCTCCATGTGGTAAAACCTGAGTGATCACAAATGGACCTGACCACCTTGATTTCAACTTTCCAGGGAAAAGTTTCAACCTCGAGTTGTACAACAACACCTGTTGCCTTGGTTCCAACTGTCTGTGCACTATTTTTCGGTCATGCCATCTCTTGGTCTTTTCTTTGTACAGTCTGGCATTCTCATAAGCCTGTAGGTGAAATTCCTCCAATTCATTGAGTTGGTGAAGTCTTTTCTCTCCTGCAGCTTGTGGATCAAAATTCAACTTCTTCAGTGCCCAGTACGCCTTGTGTTCAAGCTCAACTGGCAGATGGCATGCTTTCCCAAACACCAATCGATATGGAGACATACCAATGGGTGTCTTGTAAGTTGTACGATAGGCCCATAATGCATCGTCCAATTTTGTAGACCAGTCCTTCTTGTTGATCCAACGGTTCTTTCCAAGATTCTTTTGATTTCTCTGTTTGAAACTTCAACCTGTCCATTTGACTGTGGATGGTAGGCTGTAGCAACCTTGTGAGTAACTCCGTATTTGGATAGAAGTGCATCAAAGTATCTGTTGCAAAAATGAGAGCCACCATCGCTGATGATTGCTCGAGGTGTTCCAAACCGAGTGAAAATGTTCTTTTTCAAGAATTTGATCACCACTTTTGAATCATTGGAAGGCAGTGCAATTGTTTCAACCCATTTGGAGACGTAGTCTACAGCAACCAAGATGTACATGTTTCCGAATGATGGAACAAAGGGTCCCATGAAGTCAATACCCCACACATCGAATATCTCCACTTCCAGAATGTTTTGCAACGGTCCTTCATTTCTCCTCGAAATATTCCCCATTCTCTGGCACCTGTCACATTGAAAAGCAAAAAGATAAGCATCTTTAAAAAGTGTGGGCCAGAACAAACCTGACTGAAGGACTTTTGCTGCAGTTTTGTTTCCGCTGAAGTGTCCGCCGTATGGTGATGAATGACAGTGCTGCAAAACACTGTTGACCTCCTCCTGTGGAACACACCGTCTCAATAATTGATCAGCACACCGTTTGAACAGGTACGGCTCATCCCAGACATAGTACTTAACGTCTTTGAAGAATTTCTTCCGTTGCTGAGCTGTCCATTCCAACGGCCATTTTCCTGTTACAATGAAATTGACATAATCAGCATACCAATGGATATCATGTTGTTTCATGGCAAATAACTGTTCATCTGGAAAAGTTTCTTTGATTGATAGTTTTTTGCCAGCTGTTTCTCCATTTTCAATCCTCGATAAGTGATCTGCCACTTGGTTCTCTGTTCCTTTCCTGTCTCGAATTTCCACGTCAAATTCTTGCAGAAGAAGTATCCAATGGATCAATCTGGGTTTGGCATCTTTCTTTGCGATCAGATATTTGATTGCTGAATGATCTGTGTAGACCACCACTTTGGGACCCAGCAGATAAGAACGAAATTTGTCAAAAGCGAACACAACTGCGAGCAACTCCTTTTCAGTGGTTGTGTAGTTGAGTTGAGCTTCATTCAGGGTTCTGCTGGAGTAGTAAATGGTGTGGAAAATCTTTTCTTTGCGTTGTCCCAAAACTGCACCTACAACAAAATCACTAGCATCACACATTACTTCAAATGGAAGAGTCCAATCTGGTGTTACAATGATGGGAGCAGAAATCAGCTTCTGTTTCAAGATCTCAAAGGCTTCCTGGCATTCTTTGGTGAAGTTGAAAGGCACATCTTTTTCCAGAAGGTTGCAAAGAGGTTTTGCAATTTTGGAAAAGTCTTTGTTAAATCTCCTGTAAAAACCTGCATGTCCAAGAAAACTCCGAATGCCTTTGACAGATGTTGGTGGAGGTAATTTTTCAATTGTCTCGATCTTTGCTTTGTCTACCTCGATCCCCTTTTGTGAGATCCGGTGTCCAAGAACAATGCCTTCCTGCACCATAAAGTGGCATTTCTCCCAATTGAGTACCAGGTTTGTATCTTCGCATCTTTGTAATACCTGTTCAAGATTTTGCAAACAATGGTCAAATGAATCTCCAAATACAGAAAAATCATCCATGAAAACCTCCATACTCTGCTCCAGCATATCTGAGAAGATAGCCATCATGCAACGCTGAAATGTGGCAGGGGCGTTACAAAGTCCAAATGGCATCCTGCGGAAAGCAAAAGTACCATAGGGACATGTAAACGTGGTTTTCTCCTGGTCCTCGGGTGCTATGGCAATCTGATTGTAACCCGAATATCTGTCCAGAAAACAATAGAACTCATGTCCTGCAAGTCTGTCTAGCATCTGGTCAATGAATGGCAGCGGAAAATGGTCCTTTCTCGTGGCTTTGTTCAGCTTACGGTAGTCCATGCATACTCTCCATCCAGTCACCGTTCTTGTCGGAATCAACTCGTTCTTTTCATTGGTGATCACAGTAATTCCTCCTTTCTTCGGCACACACTGCATAGGACTCACCCAACTGCTGTCTGAAATGGGATAAATGATGCCAGCATCCAACCATTTGATGATTTCTTTCTTTACGACTTCCTTCATGATTGGATTGAGTCTCCGTTGATGCTCCACAGTGGGTTTGTACTCATCATTCATCAGGATTTTGTGCATGCAAAATGATGGACTAATGCCTCGAATGTCTGCTATAGTCCAGCCAATGGCTTTCTTGTGTTCTCGCAATAATCTCAGCAATTTTTCTTCCTGTTCCAATGTTAGTGACGAAGAAATAATAACAGGTAATTCAGAAGAGTTCCCAAGAAATGCATACCTGAGGTGGCTCGGAAGTAACTTCAGCTCTAGCTGTGGTGGTTCTTCAATCGAGGGTTTGATCCGGTCTGTCTTTGGTAACTCCAAGCTTTCAACTGGTGGTGGTACTTTGAAACGGAACGGTTTGTCAAGATAGTTGATACATTTCATAATTTCAGCATCAAGTTCGCTGTCAGACATGTTGGTGATGCAAGCTTCAAGTTTGTCAGTGGGAATTGTATCAGTATCCTGGATGATAGTATCAAAAACATCAATTCTGAAGCATTCTTCCTCTTTATCATCGCTCGGGAATTTCATGGCTTTGAACACATTAAAGGTAACTTCTTGGTCCTGAACTTTCATGGTCAGTTCTCCTTTTTGTACATCAATCACAGTTCTCCCTGTTGCCAAAAATGGTCTCCCAAGAATGATAGGAACATCTTTGTCTTCTTCCATGTCGAGGATAATGAAATCAGCTGGAAGAATGAGTTTGTCAACTTTCACCAGCACATCTTCAACAACTCCTCTCGGAAATGCAAGCGTCCGATCAGCAAGTTGCAAAGAAACTGAGGTAGGCATTGCTTCTCCAATTTGCAGTTTCCTGTAAATAGGAAAAGGCATCAAGTTAACACTAGCACCTAAATCACATAAAGCTTTACCGATATAATGTTCTCCAATAGTGCACGGGACTGTGAAACTGCCAGGATCTTTCAACTTCGGGGGAAGTTTCCTCTGAATGATGGCACTGCATTCTTCCGTCAATGCTACTGTCTCGTAGTCTCCTAATCTCCGTTTCCGTGAAAGAATGTCTTTCATGAATTTGACATAGCTGGGCATTTGTTCCAAGGCTTCTGCAAATGGGATGTTGATGTGCAGCTTTTTGAACACCTCCAGGAATCGAGCAAACTGCTTGTCCAGTTTGTTTTTCTGAAGACGCTGAGGAAAAGGTGGTGGTGGAGTGATCTGTTCTTTTTCCTTTGCTTCTTTTTCCTCCATCTGTTGTTCTGTTTCTTTTGGAACATCTTCAATGGTTGACTTGATTCCAACATCTTTGTTGATTTCAGTACCACTTTTCAAGGTGATGGCTTGACATTGCTCCTTCCCTCGGTTTCTTGGATTTGGTTCAGTGTTGCTGGGAAGATTTCCTGGCGGTCTGTAACTCTGAGCATTGGCCAGTTGTCCAATCTGATTCTCCAGTGCTTTGATAGAAGCTGATTGGCTCTGAATCATAGCATCATACTTTTTTAACTGAGCCAACACTTCTGCTATTCCTGATTCATTTGCATTTTCCTGGCCTTTGTTTTATTGCTGGAATACAGGTGGTGGATAATTCTGTTGCTGAAATCCTGGTGGTGGATTGTTCCTTTGTCCAGAATTGTTGCTCCATGAAAGATTGGGATGATTCCTCCACCCTGGGTTGTAGGTGTTGGAATAAGGATTGTTCCTTGTCTGTTGAAATTGTTGACATAATTCACCGTCTCTTCAGGTTGAGTTGGTTCTGGTGCTCCTCCAAATGATGAACTTGTGCTGCTTTGAGTGTTGAGAGTCTCCATAAATTTGCATATCTGGTCCAGCTTGGCACTGACTGCTGAATTGGCTCCAACCTCATAAATTCCTGCAATTCTTTGAATCAAGCTCCTTTCTGTTGGCCACAAGGAATTGTTGTTGGCCATTTCTTCAATTAGGTCCCAGGCTTGATCTTCTCCTTTTGCCATCAAAGCTCCTCCAGCTGCAGCATCAACTGTGGTTCTCATCAGTCCAGAAAGTCCATTATAGAAAGTTTGGACTTGAAGCCATTTTGGAATCTCATGGTGAGGACATTTCCGGAGCAAATCTTTGTATCTTTCCCAAGCTTCGTACAGGGATTCTGAATCTTGCTGCACAAAGGATGTGATGTCATTTCTCAACTTTGCAGTTCTGGCTGGTGGAAAGTATTTCGCAAGGAATTTGGTAGCAAGAGTGTTCCAAGTTGTGATGGATCCAGCTGGTAGTGAATGTAGCCAAGATTTTGCTCTATCTTTCAAGGAATATGGAAAAACTCTGAGTCTCATAGCTTCTTCAGCTCCTCGGTTATAATTGAAAGTGCCGCAAACTTCCAGGAAGTTGCTGATGTGGGCATTAGGATCTTCAATTGCATTCCCCCCAAACTGAACTGACTGTTGAATCATCTGAATGCAAGTTTTGATGTCACCCGCATTTGCTGGTAAGGGAGGAAGTACAATACAGGAAATAAGGCCATCTACCACCGGAATGGTTCTGTCTCGAATGGGGATTGGTGGTGCAACCTCCAAAGGTTCAGGTTCCATGTTGACGATCGCTTCTTGGCCTTCTCGCCTATCCCTTCTCAACTGTCTGATGGTTCTTTCAATTTCTGGATCAAGCGGTCGGATTTCAAAGCTTCTGGTTCGTCTCATTAAGTGTCTGAGAACCTGAAACGCAAGAAAACGAAAACAATAAGTAAAAAGAAAAGTAGATACAAGTAACGAATCTAACCCGTAAACTAATAATGAAAGATAACTAAGTCCCCGGCAACGGCGCCAAAAACTTGACCGGCGTAAACACACACGTATAACGCAAGCGCACGTATCGTTCAAGTAGTATAAAAATATCGATCCCACGAGGACTTAAAACCTTTTTGTTATCAATTTATGGGGCCAAATGATTACTAGTACCTAAAAGATTGTTTGATTGATTGATTTGAAATGACGATGATTCTAAATTTAAAACAAGAAAATAAAATTGTGTGGAAATAGGTTGATTAAAATTCAAATTTATAAAAACTATCCAGGGTTGTGATTTATTCCAATATTATTTTAAAAGATGAAGTGGTTATCTTATAGTTGGGTAAAATATTGATTTATTAACCTGGAACACTAATTTATGTAAAAGCCTCTTCCGATGGTCAATTACAAATACCCAGTATAACCCAATTGAACCATATTCCTATGTCAACCACATTATCTGGATTCATTAAGATTAAGTTCCAATTATGGCTACCCCCGCCCAACAGGTATATTCCTATCCTGTAAGGAAATCTATTAAAAGGGTTATCTATCCTCAAGGAAGATCGTGGGCTATTGAGTATGAGGTCTTAAACTTAAAATCCCTATGTCTAGTTCATTTTAAGTTTACCTAATCAAATTAATTAATGGCCAGTTAATTAAAGAGCATTAAGATTGAGACTCAATAAATAAATCTTTAAATTACCCCAACTATAATCTAACCCCTTATAAACCGGTTATATTGAAATTCATCACAACCCTAGATACTAACTTAGTTACGACACATAATTAGGGCTAATGTAAACTTAAAAGGCATAAAGTAAATGCTGAAAAGTAAATGCGAGAAAGTAAAAGCGGAAAAAGTAAATGAAAATAAACTGCCAAGATAAAAGGAATTACTTTTACTAAATACTAACTTAGATATCTCCCTTAGTACAATATTATCACTTGTGAGATTAAAGCCAACCGACCATATAGGCGGTACCCTGATTAAGTCAATATTAAGTCCGACCAGCCATAAAGGCGGTAACATTTATCCATGAACCTGCCATATAGGCGGTAAAGAAATAACCAGCCATAAAGGCGGAACCAAAATAACCAGCCATAAAGGCGGAACCAAAATTAAATTTCCACCGACCAATCTGGCGGTATCCTTATTAAGTCCAATTTTAGAATAGTGAATATGTTGTATCTAAGGAGATTAATCTAAGAAAGTAACAGTAAAAGAATTACCTTTCACCCCGGCAGAGTGAAGTTACCTCCTCATGGTTGAATAGTAAAACTGTAAAAGTAAAGAGTAAAAATAAATTACTATTACTGTTGAAATAGTAAAAGTTCTATTATTACAGAAAGAAACTACTTTTACTATTACAGAATTGTAAAATAAAAGAAACTAGATAGAAAACTCCCTATTTACATCAGAGGATTCAGAGGGAAAGGTACACTGAAAACTGAAATCTGAGCTCCAATTTATAGGCAAAATTTGGTCTAGCGTCGCGACGCTGATTTTCGCTTAGCGTCGCGACGCCCGCGACAGTATACGCGGTATGCACGCGTTTGCAATGATTGGCCACGTGGCGAGCTGTGGTTGATCGGCTTTTCGGTCTAATGAAATCACGCCACGTGTCACGCTCTGGTTGGCTGGAAGTTCGGTCAAATGAAATGTCGCCACGTGTCGTCCTCTGATTAGTTGCATATTCGGTCCAATGAGATTGTGCCACGTGTCACGCGTTACATTCGGTCCAATAGGATGATGACACGTGGCACCCGGCGCATTTTAGCAGTTAACGGCGCACGTTAGCAAGTTAACGGCGCACGTTAGCAAAGTCAACCCTTCAGATCTTGACACGTGGCAAGCGGCGCACGTTAGCAGGTCCGGCGCACTTTCAGCGTCGCGACGCGGAGTCCTTAGTGGCGCGACGCTAAGTAAACATAAATTTTCCAGTCGACCCATTTTTGTCCGTTTTGTCCCCAAATTGTCCCCAATGCTTTCCAAACTTTATTTATCTGCAAAATAACTATAAAACACATCAAAACGTTCATAAAACTCGAGAAACAATACAAAACATTAGGTCAAATGAGTGGGAAATAGTGATGGATTTACCACTCATCACTATTCTATTAGCAATCCCTAAAAGAATGTTTAGAACTAGCTTCTAAACTTTACCACGGGCCCATGGTTTTATCTGATTGCTAATCATATGGACTACCTATGCTCTGGTACACAGAACTGACGGATCCTATCTTGATACACATAAGACACCCTGAGGATCTATCTACACCCAACGAACAGGCGGAGGTCTGATCTAAATAGATCGGTGACGTGACTGTCATCTAAGTGTAGAAGATGTCTCATGTGCCCACAATGGCATCTAATGTCTAAGAATCACAAGTGCTACTCAACCCGATAAGATTCTTATTGACACTGGTGTACCATCCATTAAGAATCTTCATTGAGTCGTTCAGTGTTCATCCGCTATAAACACCTACACGTCTATACTAGTCTCCAAGACTAATAGTTCATTGAGAAACCATTGGAATTATATATTCCAGTATACGACATGTACTGGTCTCAACGGGTTTACTTTACTGACCAAGTAGTGTAAACCTTGACCAGAAACAATCTGAGAATGACAACGTCATGATACCATTCAATGTCCGCTGCGACGCTTTTGCAACAGTACCATGAATAATCATTCTAAGGTCATTACGTCTTTACCATATCAAAAGATAGATTATATTATAGAAACTGCATATATTATTCATAATAATAATGTTTTACAGAAGTATTCAAAAGAAATACAACCGGGAATTGGCGCTCTGAGCACCAACCCCAAAAAAATCTCCCACTTGCTCTAGTGCCAATATCGATTGTATATAATACCCATCGACTCCACGTGTTTATCAAATAACTTCGGAGGTATGGCCTTCGTCAGCGGGTCTGCTACATTATCTTCACTCGGTACCTTGCACACGACAATATCCCCTCACGACACAATCTCTCGAATGATGTGGTACTTGCGTTCCACATGCTTCGACTTCTGATGCGCCCTCGGTTCCTTTGCTTGCGCAATGGCTCCAGTATTATCACAGTATAACGGAATCGCATTCTCGATACTTGGGATAACTCCCAATTTTGTGATAAAGTTCTTTATCCACACAGCCTCTTTTGCAGCTTCAGAAGCTGCAATATATTTCGCCTCAGTGGTGGAATCTGCTGTTGATCCCTGTTTGGAACTCTTCCAACAAACTGCACCTCCGTTAAGGGTAAAGACAAATCCAGATGTAGACTTTCTATCATCGGGATCCGATTGGAAATCAGAGTCTGTATACCCATTAACCTGCAGCTCGTTTCCTCCATAAATAATCAACTTATCCTTAGTACCTTTAAGATACTTTAGGATATGTTTAATGGCCATCCAATGGTCATTACCTAGATTGGACTGATATCGACTAGTTACGCTAACAGCGAAACTGACATCAGGCCTCGTACATAACATGGCATACATTATGCTACCCAAACACGAAGCATAAGGTTGGTTAGACATTTTAACCTTCTCATCTTCTGTTTGTGGACACATCTTCTTAGAAAGATGAACCCCATGTCTGAACGGTATGTTTGCTGTCTTACAGTTACCAAAACTATACCGTTCCAAGATCTTATCTATGTACGTTGATTGGGATAACCCAATCAGCCTCCTTTGTCTATCTCTATAGAGTTTTATCCCTAAAACATATGAAGCTTCTCCCAGGTCCTTCATGGAGAAATTCTTACAGAGGTATGCTTTGACGCTTTGTAACATACCTAAATCATTCCCAATTATTAGGATGTCATCAACATATAGGACTAAAAATACGACCATGCTCCCACTGGCCTTCTGATACACACAGGATTCTTCCGAATTCTTGAGAAAACCAGACGATCTAATAATCTCATTGAATCGAAGATTCCAACTTCGTGAAGCTTGTTTAAGTCCATAAATGGACTTCTTAAGCTTACACACCATGCCCGAGTTTTCGCTGGACGCAAAACCTTCCGGCTATTCCATATAGATTTCTTCATCAAGAAATCCATTTAGAAAAGCTGTTTTGACATCCATTTGCCAAATCTCGTAATCATGATACATAGCTATAGAAAGCAAAATCCGAATAGATTTAAGCATTGCTACTGGTGAAAAAATTTCATCGTAGTCGACGCCAAGTCGTTGCGTGTAACCTTTTGCTACCAGTCGGGCCTTGTAAGTTTCAACCTTACCATCAGGCCCACGCTTCCTCTTGTAAACCCATTTACAACCGATAGGAACAATTCCATCTAGAAGCGGAACCAAGTCCCAAACTTGATTCTCATGCATTGAGTCTATCTCGGATTTCATGGCACTTTTCCATTTCACGGAGTCGATGTCCAACATCGATTCTCTATAGGTGAAAAGATCTGTCTCTTCAACTAAGAGAACATCCAGACTCTTTTATTGTATCAAATACAAGCGTTCAGGAGGTCTAGATACCCTTTCCGACCTACGAAGTGTATGTGTTGAAGGTCCTTCATCTACTTGAACTTCAGGTTCCTCCGTTGGTTCGTTGCTTTCAGGTTGGACTTCATCAAGCTCAACCTGTCTATGATTACAACCTTCTAACAAAAATTCTACTTCTAGAAATTTTGCGAAGCGAGCTACGAACACATTTCGATGCTCGGTATCATAGAACAGATATCCCCTCGTATTCGAAGGATATTCGACAAACCTAAACTTTTACCCTCGAGGCAAAAGCTTATCTTGCTGAGTCACCCTGACATAGGTAGGACAACCCCAAACCTTAATATAATTAAGATTTGGTCTCCTACCGAACCATATCTCATACGGTGTCGTAGGAACAGCCTTTGAAGGAATCTTATTCAAAAGATGTGCGGCTGTTAAGAGAGAGTAGCCCCATAAGTAATAAGGCAAATCTGTGAAACTCAACATTGATCGGACCATATCCAATAAAGTCCGATTTCTCCTCTCATATACTCCATTGTGCTGTGAGGTACCTGGAGGAGTATATTGAGCGAGAATCCCATTCTCCTTCATATAATCCATGAACTCGCCACTCATATATTCGCCGCCTCGATCAGATCGAAGGCACTTAATATATTTACCAGTTTGTTTTTCTACTTCATTTCGGAATTCTTTGAACTTTTCAAAGGTTTCCGATTTATGTCGCATCAAATAGACATAACAGTATCGTGACAAATCATCGGTAAAGGTAACGAAGTACGAATAACCACTGTGAGCAGTTTGACTTAGTGGACCACATACATCAGAATGTACGAGTTCCAGTAAGTTAATGGCACGGTGTCCAACACCAAAAAATGGGGCTTTGGTCATTTTACCCTGAATACATTATTCACAAGTTGAATAGGATTCAATGATAAGATCTGGTATCAAACCATTCCTAACCAATTGGGTAAGGCGTTTAACGCCAATGTGACCAAGTCTCATATGCCAAAGTTCAGTATTATTAATTACAGGTAAACTACGTTTATTAACTCCAGTATTTAATATATTTTTTGAAGTTTGCAATGTATAATGACCATGCTGGTTTGGACAACAAAGGATCTGAATATTATTTTTATCATATAAATATAAAGAACTATTCTTAATATTAATACAAAAGCCTTATGTATCCAATACAAAAAGTGATATAATATTAGCTACACATCCAGGTACAAAATGGCATTCATTTAACAAAAGTGTCTCATTCGGCAATGAGATCTCGCATACTCCCACTGCAACTGCATCCAGAGAGTCTCCACTCCCGAATCGCAACTGCATCTCTCCAGGCTTCAGCCTTCTACTTTCCTTCAGCACCTGCAACGAATTGCACATGTGAATAGGACAAGCAGAATCTAAAATCCAGCTGGATGTAACGGCTTCACAAGCCAAAGATAAATCAATAACTGGAAAAATAAAAGTACCTGATGTAGATGCTTTGTCTCTCCTCAGCTGGGCAATGTAATCATGACAGTTCCTCTTCCAGTGCCCGACTTTGCCGCAGTGGTGGCATTTGTGTTCAGAAGCCCTTTTGGACTTAGCAATCTTCGCCTGTTGTTGAGGACCAAAAGCCTTCTTCTTCTTCCATTTCTTCTTCTTTCCATTGGACCATCCTTGGGAAGAAGCAGAAAGAGAAGTAGATCTAGGAGGGCGAGTCGGTACTCCCTTCTTAAGGTCCTCTTCTGCCATGAGCAACATCCTATGTAGCTCCTGGTAGGTACAGATAGTCCCGTTCATGTTGAAGTACATCACGAACTGGCGATATGAAGCTGGTAGTGAACCAAGAATGACACTCCTAACGAGAATGTCATTCAAGATGAGATTATGTTGCCTCAATTGATCGATCAAATCGATCATCTGAAGAACATGTGGGCTTACATCTTGCCCCTCATCCAGACACGCATGGAACAGTTCCATTGCGACTTTGTGAACAATCACTTGTTCTTGGTTCTCAAACGATTGTCTTAATCGCGTCATCATACTATAGGAATCAAGCATACCATAGTACCGTTTCTTGAGTTTCGGTGAGAGTGAACTAAGGATGTATGATTTAACCCTTAAATCATCATCTTTCCAAGTTTCATAAACTTGGCGTTCCTCCTCCGTAGTGTCCTCACCCACAGCAAGGGGCAACGGACCCTCAAGAATATAACCCAGCTTTTCGGAATCGAGGACAATCCTCAAATCCAGTTCACAGTCAGTAAAGTTCTCAGCGCCTTTCAGTTTGTTCGCATCAAGCATACGCACAAACTGATTTGTGGATTGTGCCGCCATCGCAAATCTATCAAATAGATCACGAAAAACGGTTAGCAGAATTTAAACAGTTTCATATAATATCGAAAGCATAAACTAGATCATGGATTTTTAATCAAATATGCCCCTCCCACTAAATCATTCAATACTGTATTCCCCAAACAGAATACAAAGATTTAATAATTAAATTAAATACTAATAGTGAAAGGTGGATCCCGTGAATATATTTCGGCTCACAGCAGAGGCACGGTCTCGCCTACGTATATTCATCAGGTAGACAACTCATTTGTCAATCATTCTTTAATGACTCATGGGTTTCCGGTCCTGGTCGTTTCTCGTTGTCACTGTGAAGGCAGGCCCACGAGGAGACGTACCAAGGTTAAACTCGTCAATGATAAACTCAAGTTACTTACGTAATCCTGACAGCTAGGGCACGTTCAAAATTCCACTTTTACTTGAATTTAGCTAGTATCTGATATACATCCGGTATAAATAAATCTCTATCGGCTACACCCTCACAGCAGAGGCACGGTCTCGGATGTAGTCACAGAGAAGTATTCATAAACCGTATTGACAAGACGGACCACATAACATCATCAAATACATAATCACATTAAAACCTTATTAATTATGGATTTTCCGCTAAGTGTCATACACCCTAAATCTAATCAAATTAGATTCTAATAAGCATGCATAAAGTCAAGAAAACAAGATTAAACATTGATTCAATGAAGGCTAATCATTTTAAGTGGCCTAGAATCAGACTCGCTTTGATACCATTTTGTATGGGTTTTTAGGGGCAGAATCCGGTAACGCAGCGGAAGCGGTTGAAAATCGTATTTTCCGATTTCAAAAATTTTTCTCGGATTAATTAAATAAACATATTTATTTAATATTCCAATAATCAAATTATGAAAAATAAATTCAATAAATCATATTTAAGTGAATTTACCTAATTGCCCTTATACTTGGTATTTTGTCCATTTTAGTCCGAAATTGATCAAATCAATTTTGAATGATTCTAAATCATTTCTAAGATGAACTTAGCATGTTCAAAACATCAAAACACCAAGACAACAAAAATCCCCATTTTCCTTTCCTTGGCCGAGAGCCTCACAAAGGTTCCAAAGTGTGCATTTTGTCATTTCATGTCTAAAAACACATCAAGATGTAATCCAATCAACATGAAATTTTATATGCATCATATAAACATTCAAACACACAACATAAATGAAAAACCCCAAATTTGGAATTACTCATGAACCCTAATTTTTCAATTTCTTCAAATTGGACAAATTAGACCAAATAGTTTAAATCAATTACTTTAATCATCATTCTTCCATCCAATCAAAGTCTCAACACAATGAAACAACTCAAGATCAAATCTAGGTCATTTAAGAGTGGGTCAATAACTCTAGATTAGCAACAAAGGTTTCCAAAACCTTAAAAGAATGCTTACAACTACAATAGTCACAAACTTCCTTCATCACACATGCTCAACACTTCCAACCAAACTTCCATCATCAAAAACACAAAGAATAAAGAAAGGAATAACCTAAGAACATCATATGTTATAGCCTAGATCATAAGGAACAATTTCTTATCTAATAGTAAGTTGGAAAAACTTACTAAATCCAAGCATTTCTTTGGTTTTATCCTTTCTTCTTCACAAGCTTCTTTGGTTTTCTTTTAATGGAGTTTTGTAAAAAGTGTATTAGGTTACCAAATGAAAATGGAATGAAAACAATATATACTTGTGCACAAAAAAGCCTATGGCCGAATTTCACAAGCATATATAACAAAATTAATTTCAATTTCATTTAACATTTCATTTGGTCAAGTTGATTAAATATCTAAAAACACCGTTAAAGATATTTAGTAAAGTCAACAAAGGCAACTTAATCATTTTAAATCAAATATCCAAAGTTAAGATATTTATATTTTAATTAATTTAATCATTTAAAAATTAAATAATTAATTAATTAATTAAATACAAATATATTAAATATATGTATTATATTTACATTAAATAGCAAATACATATATTCATTTAGGATATAAGTCAAATATCTCAATTTGACTATTAATTAATGTGTATTTAAATTAATCAAGTATTAAATGTAAATACACAATAATTAATCAAATGACTATCAAGTCCCTTTAGCACGTATCTTGCGTTTAACCTTTAAACGAGTTTATAAATAATCAATATTATTTATTAATGTTGCTCTAGTGCTCTACGAGTATGTTTCATTATTGAGACTCTCTAGATTCAGGTATATCCGTCACGAAATCCAATTTCGTGTCCATAATCTATCCACCCGTAGATTATGACGATCACAGATATTCTCGCTGAATCATACAGGTCGAGGTCATGGCAAATGTATAATTCATCTGTCACAGGTATCCGGATAAATCCCAGAGATATAGATGTAAACGTCAAATCTCTACGGGGATTATCCAGTCGACTATTCTATTAGTAATCTCTAAAAGAATGTTTAGAACTAGCTTCTAAACTTTACCACGGGCCCATGGTTTTATCTGATTGCTAATCATATGGACTACCTATGCTCTGGTACACAGAACTGACGGATCCTATCTTGATACACATAGGATACCCTGATGATCTATCTACACCCAACGAACAGGCGGATGTCTGATCTAAATAGATCGGTGACGTGACTGTCATCTAAGTGTAGAAGATGTCTCATGTGCCCACAATGGCATCTCAAGTATAAGAATCACAAGTGCTACTCAACCCGAGAAGATTCTTATTGACGCTGGTGTACCATCCATTAAGAATCTTCGGTGAGTCGTTCAGTGTTCATCCGCTATAAACACCTACACGTCTATACTAGTCTCCAAGACTAATGGTTCATTGAGAAACCATTGGAATCATATATTCCAGTATAAGACATGTACTGGTCTTAACGAGTTTACTTTACTGACCAAGTAGTGTAAACCTTGACCAGGAACAATCTGAGAATGACAACGTCGTGATACCACTCAATGTCCGTTGCGACGCTTTTGCAACAGTACCACGACTAATCATTCTAAGGTCATTACATATTTACCATATCAAAAGATAGATTATATTATAGAAACTGCATATATTATTCATAATAATAATGTTTTACAGAAGTATTCAAAAGAAATACAACAGGGAATTGGCGCTCTGAGCACCAACCCCAACAAATTCCATCTGCAGAGAATCTAGCCGATCCTTTTACCAAGACTCTGCCTGCAAAGAGTTTTGAGGGGCATATAGAAGGATTGGGGATTAGAGACATGTCTCATTTGCTTTAGGGAAAGTGGGAGTTTGTTGGGATTTGTATGCTCGACAAGCAAATATGTTCGAAACATGATTGATTAATAAATTTGTGATTCTATTTTATTCCATGTATGCATTTTGATTTGCTTTATAAAATTCATGAAAATTTCGTGATTATTTATGTAGCTTTAAATTAAACATATATGTGTGTGTAAAATGTTACATGCATATATGCATGGATAAAATTTAAAGAGTAATAATCAAAATTTGTCCATGACTATGATTTGAAGTTGGGAATCTTCAAATCCAAAGTCATAAATACAGTTCATTCCATTATGAAAGGTATAGTTCTATCCAGACTATATTATGTAGAGACATAAAAATGAATGTATTTTATATAATAAGATTATATTGGACAGGACCCGATAAAATTGAAAAGTTCTAATAATTCCGTTAAATATAGAACATCAATTTTATCATAATGATGGTCATATATGTGATGATCTTAATTCATTATATTTAGCAGACTCCTATATCATATTAATTTATTCTTTAATTTACTCGGTATGGTTTTGTATTTATTACATTTCATAAACCTTGTATTTTGGGAATGAGTTGAATGGATAGCTGGGAATGCTAACCTGATATAATGAAATCCGTTCATAAGATTCTCTTATTTGTTAGTTCAGGACCTGAACGATTAGCGCGCAAATTCATAAAAGTTATGAATTAATTGTTTCCTTGAGAACTAATGGAAATCAATGATAAATATGTAATTAGAGAGGTTAACGGATATTTTTATACCTAGCTCCTTTTCGAATCTGTTATGGAGGATCACTGCATAGGTAATGACTATATCAATGGACGAATACTTTGAGTAATTAATTCTATAATTCTAATAGTGCAATTATGGGTATTTAGTGGAGTTACTCCAGAATTAATAATTTCGTTTGATTAATAAAAGAGTTTATAATTAATCGACAGAATTATTGGAGCTTAGAATTATAAGTTCATCGGTCCCCTCGTCGTCTTCTATCACTGTTCGAACGATTATAATTACGAAGAAAAATAGTTGGGAATTATTTAAAATAATTATGAATTATTTTACACTCTAATTATTCCATAAAGCTCATGTTTGGAAGTTATGATAAATGTTGTTTTAATATATTTATTAATAGATAATGTATCTATTTATTAATTTATGAAAATTAATATTTAATTAATTTGATTAATTAAATTTTAATTTAATAAGATAATTTTTCAAAAGTTGAAATTTTGAATTGATTATTTTTAATGAATTATCTTTAATAAATTATGAGATAAATACTAAAGGATTTTATTTTGATTTTTTGAAAATTAAAATTAAATCCTTAAATGGATTTGTTTGATAACTTTGATTTGATCAAAAAAAATTTATCAATAAAAACAAAACCTTCCTTTTAAAATAAAAATGAGAACGTGAGCTGTGTGGTTTTTTTTTTGGAGTAGAATTGAGATTTTGAAAAAAAATCAAAAATTAGAGAACAACAAACAAAAACGAAGGCTGTGAAGAGAAAATAATAGAAAATAGTTTTCTTTTATTTTTCTTAAGTTTGATTTTGAGAAAATCAAAAGAAAACTGCATTCAGGATTCGTCTCATGTGTTGAGTACACGAATCCTTCACAATATTAAAGTGTTCTTCGTAATTATTTTCACGCCCACATGTGCCGTTTGAGGTGAGGAGATAAGACGAGGAAGATCGTGGTTCAAAGAATCGATTCACAAACAGATCCAGATCTACAGGTAAATTTTTAACCTGAGTTCAAATAATTTTATTATTAATATACTAGATAATACGGATCCGGTTTTTATTGTTCATGTAAAAAAAAAATTCCTGTTAAAAAACACGATTTCCGTTGCGCATGAACTCTGAAAACCAACAGTAATTAACTTGTTTTTTGTTATGTTTGGAAAGCCAACTTTCTTTTTACCTAGTTTAGCTTTCTAATCTTGGAAGAAATAGTGACATGAATGTGTCACTTAAGGTGAGGTTAGTTGACTAGAAGATTTGCTTCTATTGTCCTTATCAAGCTTGAGTGTGCCTGCTTGACATGCATATCTGTTGGCGATAAAGTGTCATTAAACATTAAAACATGTAAATCAACCAGATCAAACAACCAAAAGTAGATCTAGATGCAATAAAACCCTAAAACAATAAAAACCAGAAAACCTGTTTAAAATGTCCAAGTCGAGATGATCTCTGTCCTTAAGAACTTATTGGCGCCGTCACGGGTGCTTTACGGATTCGTTTTGCCAACGTTCTCCCAGGATTACTTGGATTCTACTTGTTCAAGGAGCACTCCTTAACAAGTGTATGAACTTGGGTCTAAATGGTGGATTTCTCTCTCAAAACAAAGAAAACGGTACAATGCCTTTTAGTTTCTTGGATATAACTTGTATATTTTCTTCTGTATTTCATTTGGAATAAAAGCCTTCTTTTATAAGGCATGGAGGGGTGCCAATAGGGCACCCCTTGGGGTGGGTTGCAACCCTCCAAGGATTACAACTACCCATACACCCCTTGAAAATCCCAATGATATACATATACATATCCTATTTAATGAATTTTGAGGAATTTACAACAATCCCCCACAATTCTTCAAATATTCATTCAGGCACATGAGAGATATACTGTGAACTAAAGCTGCATCGAAATAGGTAGCTTCCGCCTTGAACCTTTCCTAGTGAATGACAATCGGATTTACTAGGCAAACCAGTGACCCATAGTCTTGAACTGTTCTGCCGTTGGTGTAAACTAAGACAATTGCCAACACACAGCTTTAATTCGACCATTTTCCCATTCTACGGTTGTGTTCATTTTGGCCCTGAACAACGGTCCTGGATTCATCAAGCACTTTAGGGTAACCCGCCTTTCAAGGTTCCCATGGAAGCGGCCTCACTTCTTACTTGAAATAGGTGATCTACTATGAAGAGGTAATCTGTCTTTACCCCCATTAGGACTCATCTCCTAATATAGTGATCATTAAAAGCCTTAGCTTATCCTAACCAATGACAAACAGCACTCAGCGTCATCATCGGAATGGGAAAGAGTACGAAACTCTTCAGTGCTTGTTTTGAATTGCACAAAGTTTCTGTTGTCCCTTTTGAACCTAGATCTTGGGATCTCCAGTCAGCTAGGTTGGGTTTCCACAGTGATAATTCTTAGATTATAGGCTTGAAGCCCATTCCCCTCGATGACTTCTCAACTTGCTCTCGAGGTAAACCTTTAGTTAGTGGATCCGCTAGGTTTTCCTTCGACTTAACATAATCGATCGTTATTATTCCACTTGAGAGCAGTTGACGTATGGTATTATGTCTCCGACGTATATGTCGAGACTTAACATTATACATTGTATTTTGGACTCTCCCAATAGCCGATTGGCTGTCACAATGTATGCTTATTGCTGGCACCGGTTTTGGCCAACTAGGAATATCCTCCAGGAAGTTTCTAAGTCATTCTGCTTCTTCCGCTGTTTTGTCTAACGCTATGAACTCAGATTCCATAGTAGATCGGGCAATACATGTTTGCCTCGACGATTTCCATGACACGGCTGCATTACCAA